>JABUQX010000004.1:62500-83753 GCA_015478945.1 Trachelipus rathkii
TAATATGGAGTACGCATATCAAATAAAAAGTAAGAAGCGTTATTTAGAGAGTTCAAGAACTTCAATTCTCATTGTATTTTTTTAATTAAATTAAACAATTGAATAACCTAGGCTAAACTACAATTTGAACTTACATCTCCATCTTCTGGCTTCATTTCAATAACGTAACCTTCGATATTGGCCCCTCCATCTCTTACTGGAGGGTCCCATCGTAGGTCCACAGAATTTTCATCAAAATCTGTTATTTCAGGCAACCCAGGAGGTCCAGGCTTTTCTGTACGAAACAATTAGAATATAATAGAAACTAATAAAAGATTATCAACTAAAACTTTTGTTTCAGTCTCTTTACAGTGAATAAAAGATATGTAAATAATCTAGCAATGAAATTATAACTTTTTATAAAGAATCAATTAAATATGAAGTATATTTAATAACTATTTGAAAAAACATAGTCCGGAAGGATTTCTTTAGCACAATGGAATGCCTCTTCAGAGAGGATCTGAGTGCACCCTCTTCATTGTGAGCTTTCAGCGGAATTATATCTTTTGCCTAGGTTCAAGAACCGGTACATCGCATTCATTTTGTGTCGCCAGGAACACGAACAAAGGGACCCGCGCTGAGCGAAAAAATCATTTATACAGAGTGTAATATATTTAATTATATTATATGATATAAAATAATATATATATATTTATATATTATTATTATATTATATTATATATTATATATATATATATTATTATATATATATATTATATTATATAACTCACTTATGCTTATGATTTACCTGTTGTGACTCCATTTTTTCAAAAATAAAATGTTCGTTAAATTCTTTGCATTCAAGAACATCAAAGTGGTTTCATTTTTTTTAACTTTAATCCTTTCTTTAATGAATGTCAGTATATTTTAGAGGAACCTTGGGTTTGGAATGGACGATCCTATAAAAAAGAAATATATTCCCGTTTCAGAAAGCGAATTCAAAAGACATATTCTATTTTATCTCAAAGTAATAGCTTTTAACATAAAAATATACACAAGAAAAAGGAAGAGGCCAACCTAAAATAACAGATTTCAGAGGCGCTTCTCCGATCCAGAGTCATTCTTGGCGAAATTGTGTAACCACCTGAAATTTGCTCTAATGATTCAGTTCGGTGAAACGAAGTCAAATAATCTTCGTTTTTTGGTTACAATAGTTTCTGATTGCCGAGTTCGAGCTAAAATACACAATATAAGATTAAGAAACTATCTAAGTTCACACGCATATATATATATATATATATATATATATTATATTATATATATATATTTATATATTTATATATATAATATATATTATATATAGTATATATATATCTATTATTATTATATATGAGGCAGAACCGGCCGATATGTGATGCATACCCACAGGGGTGGCAGAGCAATAAATTTTTTTGGCGCGCTCTGACTATAGTTCCTCATTATATATTATATTATATATATATATATATATATATTATATATATATATATATTATATATATTATATATAATATTATATATATATATATATATATTATTATATATATATTAATATATTATTACGTATATAATCCCTCTCCATTTAACACGTAAATCATTATTCTCTAGTTTAAATTTTATGATATACTAAAAGATGATTGTTCTAGTGAAACATTTATTTTGATTTATTAATCTTTAGAAATATTTTATAGAAATAAAATTTAAAACTTAATAATTATAATTGTACAGTTTTTCCTACTTTCAAAAATGATTCTTTTTTAGAACTGTGACTGTCCTGCATTAATTAATCTAATATTATTCAAAAATAACTTTCTTAAAATAAACTGTTCAAAAAATCCTTCCTTAACGATGTCTTTAGATCACACAAATATATATATATTATATTATATATATATATATATAATATATATATTATATATATATTTATATATATATATATATATATATATATATATATAGTATATATATATATATATATATTATTATATATATATATAAATATATATATATTAAATATATATAATATACTATATTATTAGTATATACGGTATATATATATATATATATATTATTATATATATATTTATATTAATATTATTATTATTATATATTTATATATATATATTTATTATATATATATATATATTCTATATATTATTATATTAATTATATATATATTGGTTATATATCTTACTTCTTCCCTTGAAGGTTCCACCGATTTCTTTGGGGGTGGTTCTCCCTTGACATCGACTCAAGGAATATTCTTTGCTGACTCACGGTAATCTTCTTTAGTTTTTTCTATTATATGAGGTTTAACTTGATTCAAATCTTAACAATTAATGAAAGTGCTGCAAAACAAGTTGGCCAGAGATTTTTCTGAATTATATATATATACTAATATATATATTATATATCTTATTTACTAATATATATATATATATATTTATAATTATATATTATACTATATATACTATAATATACTATATACTATATATACATATTTTATCATATATTTTATTATTATATATATATAATATTATACTCTATATATATATATATTACTATATATATATATATCATTATATAATATTAATATATATATATAAAATTTTTTTTATTGTAATGTAGAAATTGTATTTTTGTCAAGAGTTAAAGTTCTGTATCCTATGATATATACTTCATTAAGATTTTCTCAAGACACTCACACCTGTACGTATCCGTGCTTGCGTACTGCAAGGCTTGTATGATCTGAAGGTTTCTCTCGGACGCTGCTTATTCACAGCAACCACATCGGAATTGGTAAGTGTTTTGCCTCAACAAGGACGGGACTCTGCATTCTGTTCTGGTCCTGGAGACACCACCATAAATATGTAACTGGCTACACTTACTGAATAAATTCAAAGATGAGATATGAAAATTAATGTATCAATAAAAAAATTACTTCGAATAATGAAAAAGCATAAAATAGTAGTAATTGGTAGTGTTACTTTACGAATAATAATATAATAATAATAATAATAATAATTATAAATAATAATAATAATAATATAATAATAATAATTTGGGACTATTACCCTTAACTATGAATTTTGCAACTACAGAGATGAAAATTCCGTACATGAAATAAAATCCATTTCAACTACAACAGCGGAAAAACAGTTACCAACACAACAACAACAACTAATACTCAAACTACTGCTGCTACTACTACTGCCACTGTTACTGCTACAAATGTTATAAGGCCTCTGAACTAATTCTTGCTATTAGTGTTACTAATGCTACTACACAACAATAAACTACCCGGGTCTATTACTGCTACTGCTACTACTACTACTCTACTCGACTATATCAAACAACTACTACTACTACACTACTACTACTACTAATAATAATAATAATAATAATTAATAATAATAATAATAATAATAAAAGTTTTTAGCATATGTAATTTCCTTCTTTAATTATAGTGAGTGGCTGGTTTCATTTCTAAAACAAAACTTTCACTTTTCCATCTCTTTAGATTTGTGTAGAATTCTTCCCCGATTTCTAATATAATGTGACAAAACTTAGAACTAAGCTTGGGTTACTTCGTGCTTTTCAAATCAATAATTTGGATACAATAAGTAATCAATATATTTTTGTGAAATTACTAAAAGTTCTTTGAGAAGTATTTCGCTACCACTTTAGTTTACTTCCTTCCATTGCTCTATCCACTTTAAATTTTAATCTACATGCTTAAAATATGATTCACTGATTATATATATACATAATTTTTTTATGTCATTTACTTGCTTTCCTCTTTAAAATCATACTGATAGTTTCTTGCTTCCCTTTTGAATTATACTGACACACACCTGACTTTTCCTTTAAAATATTATGCCAGTCTCTTTTCTCTCATCTTCAAGTCATACTGAATTTTCTGTTATATAATATTGCCAGTCTCCTCAAATAATACTGACTCTTCTCTTGAAATTATACTGATAGTATCCTGACTCTTCTCTTCAAATCATGCTCAGTCTCCTGACTTTCTCTTCGTATGATACTAACTATTCCATTTTCCATAAAGGGTTTCCAATTTCTAATATCACCTTATCTTTTTTATCTTACTTTTCAAAAGCCGATTTTCTTCAATTCCCTATTACTTCTCAGCTGAGATATTTTGCCATCTCATTCATTTTGCATCATAAACAAATAGATAATACATTTTTAAAAAACTCTCATATAATTTCACTAATATGAAAAAATTACTTAACACTCTTAATATATATAGCTTCTACAAGATGTATAATGATAAGATTGAGTGAATAAATACACGTACTTTCATAGTGAGTTTTCTCATTAGAGTTGCTGATATGAGAATAAATTATATTTTAGAGCAAAAATACATTACTGTACTTATATAAATTAGATATTTCAATAGCATTTCGTAGATGTTTCATCATAAATTGTATATTATATATAAGAAGGCAAAATAAGCGGATAGAGAGAGAGAGACTTATAATGCAATAGTTACCATTCATAACCAACCACAAGGTATTAAGAAACCGAATGAGTGCTTAATTAACAAAGCGTTTAACGCAAATAACGATACTCAATATATGTTCGCATAATCACTAGTACCTTCGTCCTATAAATGTATTTTAAAGATCTACCTCGAATTGTCTTGTTATAATAATAGTGTGTGTGTACAGCAATCATATGTAATAATAGCTATAATCAACTATATACCAAAAGATTAATGTAAGTTATTGTTATTTTTATTAAATATATTAATATAAATCTCATTATTGGAGTGTTTATATTTAAAAATGCCAAATAATTATAATTACTTTATATAATTAGTGGATGTTCTTACTGATACAAAATAATAATGTAGAAAATGAGAGAATAAAATCGGTGAAATAGTAAGAGAAATGCATAGTCAGGTATTTTTTATAATTAATTAAATAATGTTTGGTGTATTGACGTCTTATAACATGCAACCTCTAATTATAGGCCATACGAGCTCATCGACTCACCTTGATATTAATTATAATATAATATATAATATATATATTAATATAATACTATAATACTATTATATAATATATATAATATATTATTAATATTATAATATATATATATTTAAGATATTATAATTTAAGTTATATTAGTATATAATAATAATATTTAAAGAACATTTATATAACATTTAAAAATGAATAAAATGTATGATTAATATCAATACTTATAATATTATATATATTATACTACTATAATTATTAATAATTTAATATATATTATATATTAATTATTTATATATTTATATAAATATGATATTATGATAATAATTATATATAATTATTATTTTATATATATAATATTATATATAGTAATATATTAAATTATAATATATAATGAAGTATACTAATATATATTATTATATTTTATTATTATATATATATTTATATATATTGATCTATAATTTACGAAATTTAATTTAAATCTAGTAAATTATTATACTATATATAATATATATATATACTATATCATTAATAATATGATGTTATATATAATATATAATATATTAATATATAATTTAAATTTTATATATATATATATTTATAATTTTAATATTATATATATATAGTATTTATAATTATAATAAATAATAGTATATATTAATATACATTAATTAATATATATATATAATATATATAATATATTTTAATATTTTAATTATAATATAAAATTTTTACAGCTTAACTCTATTCTACTTCTATTTTATAATTACTTTAATATAATTAATATATTATATATTATATTTATACTATATATAATTAATATTATATATATATATCATTATATATTATGATATCAAATTTCTTTGTGATTTAATAATATTCATACTATGGCAGTCACATATTTTGAATTAAATCGTTTCAACTCTGTTTTAGCAGCGGAGTTATTATATTTTGTGTGATACGCTGCTTTGGAAAAGATTTTGCACAAACTAGCTAGCAATTTATCTATGATATTATTAAACAGCGTATTTCAAATTTTATACTATTAGTTTATATATTGCCAATACTCTGTTTATTTATTATTGTATTTGATAATTTATTATTTATTTATATTTACAGTTTATTAATATAAATTACATAATTTTAAATTGTTATAAAATAAATAAATTTTATAATTACACTCTCTCTTTTTTTTCTATACTGATTTAATTTTTTTCCTTTAAATGTTTTAAACTTTTTTCCTTTTAATAAATTATAATACCAGAATTTTTTAACGGTCGTTCCGGCGGAACCTGTATATATCTTATTTCCGACCTATCATTATAATTTTAACAAAAGCCATATATATCATTTTTGCATACCCCTTAAAGATTCATTGATCGTTAGAATAAAACTACGTTGAGGCAAGTCTTGTTTGACGACTTCAGAAAATGTTTCTGGTAATCTAGCCATATCCTACCCCTGTAGCAGCTGTCCCTTGATTTTGCCTCTTCAGTAGTTTATAGCCGAAATTTCGATAATTCTTGCTGATAACTATAAAAATGTTATTATATAATAAGTAGAAAATTATTAGTGTTAGTTTATTTTCAGTTAGTGGTGGTAGTAACTGTTATTGTACTAATCAATAAGTTTAAAAATATAAAAAAAACTTTAACTAAATATGAAACAATAAATAAAAATATACGGAATTGAAAAAGATTCAGATAATAAAAAAATACTAAAAAAATTTGAAAAAATATGCTTATTTTTCCTCAATCATTTAAATTATAGATCTATTATTATAAGGTCACGATGAAGAATAACTGTACCAAGTTTTTTATTTCTCAGCAAACCTCAACTCTATTTATTTCCTTTCAAAAATGCCTATTTCTAACTTATCTGATTGCTTTAGAATATGTTTCCCAATTTTAAGTTAAAAAGTTATTGAAACATTTGATTCTTAATTTATAAAATTTTAAATTTTTTAGTATTGTAAAAATATGTTATAATGAAGCAATATTTTGCTATGTGTGATATTATGAATTTAACATACTCAATGTATCCATATTTTCTAATTAGTAACTCTTCTCATGACATTACATAAAAATACTAAATTTAGCGAATAAGGTAAATTATGATTATTGCCTAGATAATAAGACTATATATAAAATCTAATTATAATTATTATAATTCGAATCTTTTATCAAGTTTCATAATTTTGTTATTATATTTCAACTTAGTAGATATGAAATAATATAACTTTGATGCAAACAAACACTAATATAATTGGCACCACATAATTTATAAACTATTTAATTATTTTGATGAGATAATAAATTAATATACATACTAGTACCGTGCATTCGTTTGCCACTTAATATTATAATATCTAATATATTAATCATATAATTTGATCAATGATATACTTAGAATTGAATTATATTTTCATATATAAACTTAAATAAAACTAGTGCCTAAATGGATAAATAACTAAATAGATGATTAATATTAAATAAAATAATATAACACTGGTAAAACAAACAATTTCATATAATTTTAATATACCCCATAGTGATATATACATAGATTAGTAATTGCACCACGAGACTATACATTTTATTAGACACGACATTATTACAAAAAATATATTTATCTAATATGTGTAACTTATTTTTTATTTCTGAAAAATAATAAACTAAATAATATAAACTTATATAATATATTTATATATATATTAATAAACAATAGATATAATTTTTTTTTTATTTAGGCCACTTTTTTTTCTAATTAAATTAAACTTATTTGAAACATCTAAATGAAAGCCTGCACATTAATATTATTTATAATTAGAGTCATGAGTTGTTGTGTGACCTGCTATTTATTAAGTTATGAGAGTATGAAATTCGTTGAGTTGAGTGATCAGAATGTTGTTGGTGAGTGCATGTTTGTCGATCATTTTTAGTAAAGAATAGAATAAAGTAAAAATTAGAAGTACTCCGGTAGTGTGAGTTGTAGTGAAGTAGTTGATAATAAATTTAAGTGAAGATGTGAATAGTGAGTGTATTATATTATTATAATAATTATATTATATTTAAATATGAGTGAGTGAGTCGAGTGAGTGATGTGACGTTGAGGTGTACGTTGAGTTGTAGTCGTTTCACGTTTTAATCAGAGTGTTCTATAATTTGACAAATTATATAAACTTATATACTTATCTCTTTTAGCTTTAAAATCTAAATTTAAAGAGACTCAAGAGTTACTAACATAAATCGGCCTTCGGTTTCCCAATAAAAATCACTTTTTTAAATAACTATGGTGTATATATATATGATATATTTTATATTAATACTTAATAATATAATATTATATATATATATTATATATATAATATATTATTATATATTTATATTATCATATTATTTATTAAATATTAATATATTAATATATAAATTTAATTAATAATAAATTAAAATATTATTATATATATATATATTATATATACTATATATATATATAATTAATTTATATGATAATATTATATATTATAAATAATGATTATAAAGTATGCGTAACTGCTCTTTAAGTTTTACGCCTCAACATTATATATGTTATTCTCAATTTGCAAGTTGTCCTCCTTAATTATTCACTTATTGAATTGGTTTTTGTTAAAATACCTACTTGTTTTAAACTATAATAACATTTTATATTTTATATTTATTACTTTATTATATATAATGATATAAATACATATATAATTTATTTAAGGATTCTTCTAGGTATACATAAGCCTCCTCAAAATAGCTTCGGGAGGAAATTCATTGCCCACCTCATCTTTCAGTTAGTGCTCTTATACGTAGTTTTGTTATAGCACCCTGAAAGATATATTAGTAGTTGGAGCCATGATTCCTCACGAAAAGCTAATTGGAGGCTTAATAATAACTGATCCGATGTAATTAGTCTAAATTTATTAATAATATGTATTAGTTAATAAATTAAAATCGTTTTAGTTTAAAATTAAGTGTTTAAATATATATAAAACAAACTCAATATAAGCTGATATTTAAATCTATAAGGGACAAATTTGCATAATACTTAAATATATAATATGATAATATATATATAATAATAATTTATTAGTATGAATAATTAATTAATTTAATACATTTATATATAAATATATATATAGTATATATAATATATTAGTATAGTATTTATATTATAGTATATATATAATATTATTATATATATATAGTATATAAATATATGTGTGGTTATAATATATATAATAGTATATATATATATTAGTTAATATAATATATCATAATAATATATAATATTTATATTATTGATATATATATATTATTAATATTATTATTTATATCATTATATTAAATTATATTAATATATATATAGTATGTAATACTATAATATAATATATATATATATTATATAATATATTATATATATATGATAATATAATAAATATAATATATATTATTAAATATATAATTATAATATTACTATATAATATACTATTATATATATACTATATTAATATATAGATATAATATATATAATAGTAATTATATATATATGTAATATTATATATATAATATTATTACACCTCCGTAAATGCATTAGTCACCCTATATTACTCTGTAGAGGTAGGTAACTTCTTACTACGTAATTTTTTTACTATATAGTAATATATATATAGCCTTTATAACGTAATACCGCGTGTTTTTATAGGAGTATATTTGCGAACTTTCGCGCCTATTACATACAATATAATATTTTATTTTATTTTATTTTATTTTATTTTAATTTACTCTTTTGTACTCACCACATAGGCCTCTTAATTATGCCCCGAACTCGTTGCTGGGTTCTCGTACAGGAAATATTTGTTCCGATTGGAGCCTACATGGTGGTTTTTAGCTGACCAAAGTGGAAGGTGCGCCGCAGGTAATATGCTAGAATACATAGACATACTGCCTTCAGCAAGCTCAGAGTGAGTTCTCTATGTCTTGCGCACCGTAAGGCGTGGGTTCGTAACTAGCTCAATTTCTCGACGGTCCTCTCTTTCCCCCATGCACTAGTAGAGGTTGAAAATGTTAAAAAAAGATAGTGGTTAATTTTGGGTGATGAGTGTGACTTGTAGTTTTTGCTATCTGTTGTTGGCAACTTGTATATTGCTCGCCAGCATGTGTTTGTCGTAAAAATGTGTTTTGAGATTAGAGAACCGTTCTGTATAATTACCTATCTTCTATTGTGCGTACTTGCATTTAAGCATATAAATAAAAATATGGGAAAATCTGCCCTAACCCTAAACGAACAGAATATTTTTGCCCCCGTTCACGTGACCGAACCAGGAACTCCGAACCCATTAACGGCAGCATAGTTTTTACTTCATGAAATATTCTCGTGAATGAAACAGTTTTGTTAAACTGATAGAACGGATACTGGTTAATCGTCTAATTATCTTTAAAATAAAAATGGAGTTGCAAGAATTGAATGACCGACTATCTATTTACTATACTTATAATCTATTTATTTTTTAATTTCACATTCTTATAGCATTTAATATTAACTTAATTCTATATATTTATTAATCTTATTATTTATTTTTTTTATTATTTATAATATCGATTGGTTATCATATTTTCTATCGTCCACTATATTTTTTTCCTAATTTAAATTTTTTTAGATATTTTATTTTATAATTTAATTTTTATTTTATTTTTTAAGAAATAATTTATTAATTAAGTCTATTTTCTTATTAATATTAATATCTTTACCTCACTGTTTCATAAATGGAAGAAGAAACCTGATTTTTGTGTTCCAATGTGCTGTAATTATAAATATATATTATGTATTTTTCCTATAATATTATATAAATTTATATTTAATTTTATATATAACTATAACTTATAACTTTTATTGGTAAAACGTCTATTTTAATTTAATATTCTTTCATTCACTGAACTAAGAGTCATCCAAATGTAGAAGCTAATGCTCTCACTCTTCTATTTGGAAATACTTAAAAAATGCACCTAACACCACTTATGAGTGTATTGTATCTAATGATGGAATAGCATGATAAAGCTCATAAGAGAAGTGTAGCGTCTTCAAACATTATCACTTATTGATAAATAGGTTGATTTCGTATGGCAATGATTGAATAGAAAGAGAGAAGAAAAAATATAGAATATATTAATACAATATATAATAAAACAAGGAAAAAATTAGAAGTATACAGTGTGCATTGTTTTACGTGTTGTTTGTATCAACGTATATTATGGTGCACCTCTAATATTAATCTCATGTCACTTCCACTGACATCCAGAATATGAAGCCAAATTGGAGTATATACATAAATAATTCGAGATTAAAATGCAACTTTAACCTCATCGATTTAAACTAAACTTACTGAGTGCGTGTTTAGTGTTGCTCACTCTTCTGGTAACAGAAATAAAAACTCGGTAAATATTCTTCAAAAATGAAAAGAAAAATTATTAATCACTCAAAATAATTTTAAATCACAAAAATAAGGTAATACATTAATTAATAACGTATATATTTCTCAATGTACATGGTTAAACTCTACATATAAAAATAATCCGAATAAATATAATTATGCCATAATTATTCACACTCAATGAAAGAGTGATAAAATAATTGAGATGAAATCAAACACTCATGTCCTATTACCGAGTAATGGATATTGATAAATTAGTGACTAATAATATTATATATAATTACTCATCTTCTCACATTGATAGTGGAAATTAGACCAATCAGCAAGGTAGTTTTTGTGGCACTCCTATCTCTGAGTTATCTTCCGGATTCCTCTTCACTCTTGCGAACTATTTCCGTATTGTGATGTATTTATTCTAATATTCATTGTAGGTCTACCAACTCTAATCAAAATTCCAGAACAATTCTTTACTATCAATATGGAAATACACATATTCTCAAACGAGAATTCCAATTTCATCCACTTCCAACGTTGATGTATTATTGAGATTTTTATGTTATATCTTAAGTTATACATGCATTTATTACTGTGCAAGTTGAATCTTGCTTTGTTCTGGCGTGAAACCATTATTTGAAATCAATTAGTGATCTTTTAAAATCCTCCTCTGTCCTCATTGTATATAATTTAATTAATGACCCAATAGGTAAAGGTGTACTCTTTAATTGTTATTTGTCGACTTATTTTCTTGTTTATTACTACATTGAGATATTATAGATTCATTGACGTACCTTTACGTTAGTCCGTGAAGAAAGAGTTTAATTTAATTGTATGTCCATTTTTTTTTTCAATTAGGCATAATTAGTTTGATTTCCGATATTATATTATAATATTCGAAATAATTACTTATTGATATGTATATTTATATATATTTAATATAATATTATCATTAATATTAATTATTATGTGAATTTATAATATATTTTATTATTTATTATTATTATTGAAATATAGAAATTTTTCTTTTAACAATAAGTATGGTAGAGCTAAAGGTCGGTAATAAGATATAATATCGTAATATATATTGATAGCAGATGATATAATTAGAATAGATGATATATATTTATATATTATATTATATTATTATATTATTATTATATGAGATTTGTTTCTTATGAATCGATTTATATAATAGATGAGTAGATGGATTAATATATATTATAGAGTAAGTAAGAAGAGTATTGAGATAGTGATATTGTGATTTAGTATAAGGATAGATGCATGATAGATAGTGGTGTATGTTTTTAGATCGTTTAAAGTAGATAATTGGTTTGATGCTGGCAATAAAAATAGATAAGATACGAGTATCAGTAGAGATATATATTTATACTATAATTAATTATATTTATACAATTATGTATGATAGATATATAGATAGATAGGGAGAGAGATGTAGAGTGATTATATAATATATATATAATTAGATATATAAATAATACAGTTATTTATATAATATTTGCTCTCATTATATATTAATAAGTATTGTGTAAATTTCGATATAAACAATATTAGCCTCAAGTATGTAGATTTAGATAATAATAGTATTAAGTGCATTAACCTATCTTCCGGTTTCATCTATTTTATATGAAACTATTTAAAATACTCATATCATATATCTCAATACACCCTTATTATATTACAATAATATTGAAATTTTTTTAACATATCATCTCCACCGTTATCCAAAATCCTCTCATATGCCTAATTTCTCCCCGGCTCTGATCTCATATTATATATTATTAATGTGCATTCAACACTATCATGATTGCCCTTAGGCTACAACGCCGTATAAAGTACGGTAAGATCACAATTATACTTGCTGTTCATGCTTTTCGCTAGTAAATAATAACAAATATTATTGTGATATATATTGTCTAAATTCTTTAATATTTTTATTAAATAATAATTTTACTTACTAAACTTATCACGAAAGATTATTAAATAATTTTTACTAACTTTCCATCTGAAATTATAAACATGTTTTAATCATGAAATAACATTGAGACAGTTTCTTAAACAGGAATTAAAACACGCGTCAAAGAAGTGCAACATAGACTAACTTATAATTAAATATGTGTATTGAAGTAATTTCAACTATCATGTTTCGATAAATTCTAAGATAGATATAAGTAATGTAACATTGTTCAACTTTTAATTATTACAAACAATGTAAATAGCTTTCTTATTAAACTCACTTTGTAATACCTAAATGACTCAATTCTCCTTGATATACGATGTAGAGTATCAAATAGACACCAGTACTTTAGTCATAATAAGTCAACATAAGATAAATAACTGTTCTCAACAATATTATTATCATAGAAATAAATTATTTTGGAATTAATACTGTAAAATAGTTCTTCGAATTCTCATACTCAAGGGTCTGTTTCTTTTAAGCTCACTAATTATTAATAATCTAAATAATTAATTAATTAAATTTAAATGCGTTTGTGGAAGAGTACGTAAAAAATTTTTCTATAACTATTTCTATAACTATTTTTATAAAATTAATTTAAATTTCTTAATACAAATCTACATTCATATACTTTTTTTATTTAATAATAATATCTTTATTTGTTACTTCCTCTAAATTGCACTGTATATTCTAGTCTCGAATTAATTATTTCAACAAATAATTAGTCAATTTAATTTTTTTCTAATTCTATGTCTATTTTATACATCTCTCCGTTCTCACCATAATCAAATCATGTATAATAATTGAATTTCTCTACTTTCTCAGTCTCAGTATTCTTCCTTTCAGAACTTTTAAAGGTTTAATTAATAATTTTTTAAATTAGTCTGAACCTTTCAATTTTTTCTTATTTCTAGTTTAGTTAAGATATTCAACTTGTGTTCACATCTCTTCCACCTACTCATAATATTAACACTTTTTATTATCATTTCCATAATTATTAGCTCCTTGCCTATAAAACAACTATCTGCTTTCTTTCCTTCATAGTGTCTTATTAATGGGGCATAATATAATAATAGTAATAATCATATTAATAAATATGTTGTCATTAAATTTACTCATTCTATAGCGTGAATATAATTTAATATATTTCATCCTATTTATTATATAATAAGATAGTACACATATATATTTTCTCTCTTTTTTATTTGCTTGCTACTTCATATAATTAATATACTTTATATATAAGTATAAAATGATATCTATAAGTTAACATCTATATTTTAATATCTTATTACTAATCTAATATCTATTATCTAAATTCTATCTATTTTATAATATTATATTTCTATTCTATTCTATCTATATACTATATTACTTTTATCTTATATCTATCTTAAATTAATCTATCTATATTAGTTCTATATTAATATTCCTATACTCTATTACTATCTATCTATTACTTATATACTTATTCTTAATACCTATCAATTTCATATCTATCTATTTAATATCTTGTGATCCTCAATACATCTATGAACTCTATTTTAAGTATAACTATTCTATATATCTATCTTTCCTTTATTTACAGCAACATGTTTTTTCTATTAATCTTAATCTATCTATCAATATTGAAATCTTATAATGGTAGTATTCCTCAGTTATTTATTATCGTAATTAATTCTATATCTCTACTAAAATTTATCTTTATTATTAATTTTAATTCTATCAGCCACCAATGCATAATCTAAGTATTAATAATAAAAAATAGTCCGTCAAAACCTTAATATTTAATAAATAATAAATGAGAAATAAATTTTTTTATAAATTTTCTCTTATATATTCAAAATTATTCAAACTTGCTTTATTTATTTTGTTCTTTACTAAGTTTAATTTACAGTCTTTTTCACGATTCCTTGAGATCCACCATGTTTTTTAATTATTATTATTTACCTTTATATCTTAGCTAAGTACTAGTATAATTCATTGTGCTTTATTATATTAGCCTATAATTCTTATTATTATCATATTGGATACCCAAATTTTTATTGTAATTTGGTGAGATTATCAAGTTTTTATGTAATATTTTTTTTCATATTTCCTTTAAGCTCATTCCTATTCTCATTCTTTTTGCAGATGGAAAACCTGGTTATTCCGCTCTTTTTTATTTTTGTCGTTTTAAATAACTTTTATAGATAATCTATATTAGTTCATACTAGTTATTTTAGAATTTATATATAAATAACGGTATGCCAAAATCCGCATCGAACTTTAAGTAATTTATTAGGGGATAATATTTAAAATAACTTATATATATATTATAGTATAGCATGGAATATCCAAAATAATGTCAATATAATATACCTTTTAGATATGCCTCAAAGACTTTTTGAAGAAATTAAAGAGGGATATAAGTTGAACTTTTGCATATCCACGGCTCTACTTTACTTGGTATATAAGTAGGTCATTGAGTTGTAAGAATGAAGTCTAATTTGATGAACGTATAAAACTAGATTATGATTTACGAAACTATATTAGATTCGTATACAGTTAAGATAATCTAGGTAGCAATAATGGTAGTATAAAGATTTTTTGCATAATTATAGCATATAAATAAATTATAGATCGTCAATAGGTGTCCTCACCGTGAAAATTTTTCTGCTGGCTTCCAGGTTGTACCATATTTTCGAGCAAAGTTATGTAATACCCAATACGTCTTAATGACAACAGCTAAATCAGACAGTGCTAAATCAATTCTCAGGCGAGGTGCAATAATTGCCTTTATTGAATCCTATTAAATGGAATTTACGAATTCATAGTGAGTACTGTTCAGAGAAGCTCGATTAAAGGGAGATATGTGCTGAATTGTTGTCATGTGACGTAATTAGTATATTGTAGCAGCATATGTATAAAATTCTCATAGGTCTCCCCATCCCTTTCAAGCTTTGTATATTATTTTTTATGCATATTCATAATATATATATTAATTGAGTTAAAATTTGTAAAATTTAGAACTCCAAAATCAAATTACGTTGAAATTTAATATACTATTAGTAACAACGAAATTACGAAACAAATAGGTCCGTACAAATTTCCCAGCTGTTTAATTACCGCACACTGCGGGAAGCTTGAAAAAGATAGTAAATAACCCCTTTAATTATGTTATCGGCCTGTATGCCCTTATAACTATCCCAAATAAAATGTGAAGGTCACTGATGCGCCAAATTTGAACTTCTATGACAATCCCACTTCCATAAAGATTTAAAGAATGGATGCAAATTATTTATAATGATATAATAATGTTTTTTTTGGAAAAACTGGTATTCTTATAAGATGAAGTAGAATATATTAATAAAATATATCAAAAAATAGATTAAACATTGCCTGTAATTGGAGAGTAAATAAAATGGAAGTTTTTCCGTTATTTTATTTGAAATTCTTTTGTATAATCATAACTCTTTTTTACTCGTATTTGTATCAGATATATATTTAATATATAATATATTATATTATACTATATTTTATAATTTATCATATATTATAATATATCTTAATATATTATTATATAATATACATAATTATATATATATATTTATATTATATATATAATTATATAATTAATATTAATATTATTTATAATTATTTATATTATATATATAATATATATTATTATCAATTATTTAAATATATAATAATAAATATATATATATGAGAAAAAGCTTACCATCTTAACAAAGTAGTAAATATTATGGTGGTTTGGTGGAGAGTCATTTTAATGTGATGTGTGCTGTACTGATCAAATTGGTATTGTAGAAAAATGTGTGTTGGTGTGCCGCTTGACGTTGATTGTAAATAATAAATCACCAATTATTTTAACCCTTTGTTATCTTTAATAAATCCTTACTTATATATTCTAATTATATATGCTTTAATTAAATATTCCGAATATTATTTTTAATAAACTAGATATATCTTCACTCCAATCGTTAGTTTTACTTTCTCATGGTAAAGCTTTACATATAACTGAACCCTCTATCTTGTCAACAAAAAACATGGTAATCTAAAATAAATGTGTTTAATTAATCTCATTAACTGGTAACTTATTTATTAATCAATGCTTTTAAATAATAATAACATACTCAATTAAGTTAAGTTGAAATTAGTGAGTAGCTAATGATAAGTTAGACACACGTCACTTATAATCATTAGAATGTGATTTAGAGTAATTAGAAAAAAAAATATAATGATAACTAGAATAAATTTCATAATTAAATAACATATAACATTTTTTTTCTGTAAGTCAGACATTGGGCTGTAATTGGTGCCTATAATTTTGATATTTGTTTAAATAGAGATTAATATTATTTTTAATTTTTATGTTACATTTTTTGTATCTACTTTCTAAGGGAATACCTATAATATAATACTGACTATTTATTTAATATTATAATAAACGTGATATTATAAAATCTCATCATTCAATAACACTAAATAAGTATAGTTTATTATATACAAAATTATTATAATATAATCATATAAATGTTAGTATAAGAGAGTCTCAATTTTATATCAATAAGGGTACGAAAGTTTTTATTTTATAGTATATATATATTAACAAAATTAGACTTTATCATATTTAAAATGGTAAACTAAAATAGCGTCAGTTCAAATTTAATACGCGATTCACTTTATCACACACCGTAGGGTTTTAAATAATTCATAAGTAGTGAACAAACCTACGGAATATTAATGGAGTTTAATACTAACTAAGGCTAAATAATATACTACAATACCTCTTTTCCAAATTCTTATTATTCATAATAACTAATTTTAATGCAATTATAACATCCTATATATAATATATAGAAAAATAATATATATGTTTTAATAGTTTACTTATAATAATCGCTTTTTTTTTTTTTTTTTTTATATTAGCATGCGATATATATATAATGTAAGAGGAGAATTAATTAATAATTAATTGTATGATATAGTTATAATGAAAAAGTTCGTATACGATAAATTTAATAGATAAGAAAGATAATTTAAGAAAGCAAAGTTTTATGATAATCCGAACAAATATTATTTACCCACAATGTATTATAGTGAAAAAGGAAAGTACTGGTAATTTATTGAGATCACAGATAAGACATATAATTGCAGATCGAGATAATAATAAGAGTGGAATGAATATTGAGGCAATTATAGTCATGAGAATATGTAATAAAAAATTAATAACAATACTTAATAGTAAAGCATAATAGGGTTTTCTTATTAATTCTTTGATTATATTATTAATTTAAAAGTTGATTGGTGATAATTATATTTATTTAATATTGCATATATATAATAATATGATATATTTAATTTCAGCTGTTATTCAATGGAAAATTGTGGAGACTACAATGAAGAACAAGATGAAATTATGGAGCGTGGGACCTATCGAACATAGAATCAACTAAGGATGAAGGATCACATGCGGATTAGTTGTTCGGTTATTTACTCTCCAGGAGTTACTGTATAGCTCATACATGTAAGATAGTGATTTGTATTTAATTCTATGAACATCTCAATTAGTGGGGAACTAAGACTAGATAATTATAAGTCATCTGCTCTATCATCGTGAATTAAAGTGACATTAGTGGAGTTATGACGATGGAATGGAAAAATACATCATGTTTTGCTCTGATATAGATAAAATAATTATATTAAAAAATAAATAATAATGAAATAATTAAAAGCCAAATTCATCATAATGATTAAGTTTCCCCCAATAAGTCTAATTGTTATTATTTATAGTTTAAATGTTAAATTTTAAAATTAGATAAAATAAAGATATACACAGAAGCCAAAAAAAATATAAAGATGATCCTAACATCACTTAAATATAAAGAAAAAAAATGACATAATTTTTTGAAAGGATAAAAAGGTAAGGTTATATTTTTATGCTATTGTTAGTATGTATTGAATCTGTTTTTTGAAAGTTATATGATCAATATTGACATTAATATTTAATTTGTGAAATGTGTTATAGTCGATAAATCCATATGATGGTCTATTTTCCGACCTATTTTTTGAGTGGAACCAATTAAATGTGATTCTATTGCGTTTAATTTATTATTAAATGCTTTTTAATTAATGTAGTATTAGCCCCTATATAAGTATTTTTAGTGTTCTTGTGATAATGGTTAATTATATTGATTAAATTTTATTTAATTTTTAAATATAAGTATAAATGTCTTTATTGTTTTAGAGATATTTATTACTATGTCGTCCATATAGATGATAGATTATATATACCCTCCAGGAAACCTATAAAAGCCCAGTTTTTAAGAAGGGTAATGTTAAAAGTAATGAATAGGCATATATCCCCGTAAACTATTATACAACAATATATATAATATTATATATATTAAATAATATATAATGATATAATCTATATATTAATTAATATATAATATATACAAACAATAATATGCTCAAATATAATAATAGTTCAACAATTTACATATAAATAATAATACATTAAATAATACGTATTTAACAATTAATAATATCTATAATACAAAAATCGTTAGCAATAAACATAATTAACTTTCTATTCTATTTATTTATAGATATCTTTGTTTCAAAGCCATATTAAATTAATATGAATATAAATTTTAATTAAAATATATATAATTTTAATATTTAATGATTTATAACTGGAATATATATTTTTAATAAAAATATATACTAATGTCATAAATAAATAATAATATTAAATTAATATAAAAATAATAATAATATAACATAATATAATAAATTTATTATAATTTTTTTTTTATTAAGAATAAAAAAAAATGAATAGAAAGGATGTAATTGAAGACATTTTTAATATAAAATTATTTTATTATGATAAGTTCAGTGAAATATTGTTTATTCTTAATGTAAAATTGAATACAAAACATTTTTATACACAATTAGTTAATCAAATGATATTAAGTCTTTACTGTCTACTTCTTCTCATAAATAACTAAATAAATATATATATTAATCAATAAATATATATTAATATATTATATTATATTAATATATGATTAATATAATATATATATCTATATCATATATATAATAATTATATATATACTATTATTAAATAAATATTAATATATATTACTATTTATATATATATTATAATAATTATACTATATAATTATTAATATTATATATATGATATTTATACGTATTATATAGTATAAATGTATATACCGTATGTATGCCTTCTATTATAATACATATATATAATATTAATATATATATAATATATAATATATAAATATAATATAATAATATTTTATTATTATAATATTAATAATATTAAGTTAATATTAATTATATTCTTTATATATTATATATTATAATTATATTATATTATATCTATATAATTATATACTATATATTAAATTAATATATACTATTAATTATTAATATCCATATACTATATATACTGATATATATACAATAAAAAAATAATATATACTAAATATATGATAATAATTAACTTATATTGATTTATATATTATAGTAATAGTACAGAAGAAGGTTATTTTTATTCTGACTTTTATCAATATTAATTAAATAAATTTCTCTCTAATTTTCTATAGTTGATTTATTGTAATTATATAGAGGTATTATCATTTAAGTGTGATATATATAATTATTATTATTATAATATATATTATAATATTATTATAATTATAAATAGTTATTATATAATATATACATCAATTCCCACTTCTTTTCTCCCCATTTCCTAATAACTGGGATA
>JABUQX010000005.1:0-12500 GCA_015478945.1 Trachelipus rathkii
CACGTTCCATGTTAAACGAAACTGGACAGCTTGATGACTTAACGCGAAACAGAGAAGGAAAGGCAAGTAAGTAGCTTATCAACTATTTGATTATGCTTTGTAATACAAAAAATATTTCGTCTTATTTTTTTATTGAATCTTACATATTTATATACGCTTAACCCAGAAGTTTTCTTCAATGTTATGAGCTATAGCTGCAGACTTTCCTCTTTAATGAAAAAAAAGAAAATAAGAAAATAATTAATGGGTGTTCCCCTCTTTTTGCAGCATCTATGTAAATAAGATCTAATTGCTAATGTCATTTAAGCTTGTTCGATTTAACAAGTATTAATAATAAGCTAATATTCCAATTTCATTTTTTATATTATATTACTATTCTTATTATTATTTCTGTATATTAATTAGATATTTTTATACTCGTTATTCAATAGAACTCATGTCTAATTACCTTCCTTGTCGATTATGTAAAATCTCAATTCTTTGTTAGGTTTATTGAGTCATGTTAATTTTTTCTTATGTTCTTTAGAGAAGTTTTATTAATAATGAAAGAGTAAAGTTTACCGGATAAAAGAGAAAATATTTATTCAATATTTATTTAGTTAATAAATATTTAGTTCTTTACTTTTTTATTTTTTCTATTTTAAATAATTTTATTTTGACAATTAAGATTTTTTAAAGTTATTTTAAACAATTTTATTTAGTCAATTAAGATTTATTATTATTATTATTATTATTATTATTATTATTATTATTATGTATTTTATGCTTATACCTATATAGGCTTTTTATTAATTTTTTAAATGACATATTAAGTTATATTTTTAAAATGATTAAATAATTTATGATTTTTTATACAACTTACGTGTAGCAATTTCATTTAGCCAAATTAAGGTTTATAACCATACAATTCTCTTTCTCTCTCTCTCTCTCTCTCTCTCTCTCTCTCTCTCTCTCTCTGATATATACAACTTACTTATTATGATATATATGACTTACATGTAGCAACTTACTGTATGTTGTTACATGGCACAGCTTGCATGCAGGGCGAATTTGAAGCGAGCAAGCCAGCCTGCCGTGCATCCACGCTATTGTATTGTTTTAGTTTTTTATTAACTCAATAGAATATATGAAAATGTAATTATACAAAAGATAAAATAATAATACAAACTGTTGTTACATACTGTTACATAATTCGTAGATAAATAATTTTTCTACAGTGATATCAAACAAACACAGAGTACTTTTGATCAAATAACGCAATAACATCACTACTTATGTTAGTGTCATTTTTGCAATAAATACAAGGTGATACGGAGTTAGATTGTTGTCCAAGAGAGTATATATATATATATACTATACATAAAAATAAAGTAACAATAATGATATTTATATCATAATTATTACTAATATATTGAAGTATTTTAAATATTTATATTAAATATAATAATATAAATAGTAGTGGTACTAATTATTATTTATCATAAATTAATTATATATACATAAACAAATAATCTATACATTGACCCTATTTTATTTTAAATTTTTCCATGCGCACCCAGCGATACTTCTCGGCTCACGGTTTATAGCCAATAATGGATAAGCAATTAAAGATTCGAGCTGTATTAAAAAGTAAAGCAAAAAATCATTTGACTTTCCTTCTTTTTTTTAATTTTTCAGATATGTGACAAGTGTGAAAAGAGTAGATAGCGGATGAAAAATATAGAATAACTCCAGGATTAATTAATAAAGACCACACCGAAATTGGGAAATTTTACTTAATATTAAATAAATAAATATATATAATATATTCTAATATAATAATATTCTTATTATCCATATAAAAATCAATAATATTCTTACATAAAATAAATAATATTTTATAAATACTTTTCATCCAATTATTGAAAATATAGTTTTCTATACAATTTTACGAAGCACCGATTTTAATAAATTCATTACCGAGGTTTGAAACTTGTTTTACAAAAAATAACTTCAAAAATATAAATGTCAAAGTTTCTTTCTTAATTAAAGAAAGAAGTTTCTTATCCATTTAATTTTTTTCTAAATTTCAAAAATAAGTAAAATAATGGTGTGAAGTGGAGAGAGCCTCTTTCAAAAACAGAATAATAAGACATATGTGCATAAATATGTTCTTAAAGTGAGAAAGTTTTCATATATTTAAAATCGCTTACTGGTAAATAATAAAATCTTTTGTTCGCTTGTGTGTGAACAATCAAGACACTACAAATAATCAAATTGTTCATATCAAAAGACACTGAAACTAATAAATAATCCTTACTCTCTCGTAGATATGCAAGACAAATGTATTTCTGAGGATATAGTACCTTATAACTATCGAGTACATTAACGACGCTTTTCAAAATCGGACATATGCAAGCTTCGTATGCCGAGAGGAATCTAAATTTTTCATAATTGCATAGGGATGCAAATTTACGCATTGTTCAAATAAAATAGAGTAATTCCTAGCACAAAATTCTTTCGTAAATCAGAATAACATATCCACTGACCTTTTGGAATTATATATAATAATAATTCATCAAGTTATATCAGAGTTCAATCAAACTCTCTCGACTTTTTAAAATAAAATGAGATATCAGTCATCTAGATAATGTAAACCAGATGAAGTGCGTATTATCACAATTAACCGAGTCAAAGCTCTACTCCTCCTAGTATACTTCTTACACAAGGGCAAGAAAATTCGTTAAACATAATCTCTCGCTTCGGAACTTATATAGTTTCATCCGCAATTATAAAAAGTCTTGTTAATCTGATAGAACAAGTAAAACATTATCAAATATTTGGTTTTTCTAAGAAAAAGCTGCTCTACTTAATGAACCATACCTAAAAATTATGGTAAATATATATATATATATATCTCCAACAAATTGGATTCATTAAAAATTTCTTGTTTATAAAATAATTTGGTATATTTGATGTGTAATACTTCGTAATAATTACGAATATATGGCGAGAAATGCCATAATTGTAAAGTTGTTAACGGTTGGCAAATTGCCCCTCAAAAAATTACCCATGTCATTCATTCTGGTGTTATTATTCTAACGCGGGAATATGCAATGAGTTAGAAACAAATATTCGTTTGTGCATGCCACATAGTATAAACTCTCTGTAAATAATTTAAATCACTAAATAAAATCTGATACGAAAATATCTTTCAGTTAATGCCCGTGACATAAAATAACAAGAAAATAATATAAAAATAAAGTTTAGGTGAAAGAAAATCTATGCTTTTTCGTTTTTAAGGCTTAGACCCTAGAATAAGTCCTGCACGGTTGGTGACCCCAGAGTGACCAAAAACAAACAAATAAAAACATTATAATAAAGAAAAGAAATTTAAATTGAAAAAAAATTAAGAAAAGTAAAATATTAGTGAAATTAATAACGTTGGAAAAATAAGCCAGTATAGGCTATGCAAATGGCTGAGGTAACATGATATTAGGCTATGCACGCAGATGAAACTTGTGACATTCAACCAAATAAAAAGTCACGAAAAGGTGACGAGATTAAGCGCTTGTTGAGCCTGCATATGCATAAAGTAATAAAGCAAGAAAAAAAGAGAATTTGTTGCTCAAAAAGTATTTCCTTACTTCAATAGTAACATAAAAATGAAAAGAAAAAAGTTTTTAAAATTAAAACCAGGCTAGTCTGAGGTCGTGAGAGACAGCCCCTAGGCGCATATACTGAACCTTTCTGTCCTATCTCTTAAGGGCCTGAATGATAAGTAGAATGAACTACAGAATCTTATTATATTTATGGCAAGGAACAACTCTTAAAGATTCTCGCAAAAATATTGAAATAAGTAGAAATATGGAGATCATCATTATTAATATTAGTTTTAATTTAATTACTATACATTAATATATAAGCAAATATATAGTATTTAATCTTGATTCACATATGATGATATTAAATTATATATATATATATAATAAGTTAAAATTTTTACAAAATTAGCCTACTTGGGTAATTGTGTAGTTGAAGTGATTCAAGGGCTTTTACTACAGTGAAATAAAATTTTTAAGTGAATGTACAATTAAGACCGTGTTAAAAAAGAAAAAAAAAAATTGCGATTTACAATGATGACTACAACTAGAAGCAGGTCTGGTGCTCAAAATTTAAATAATCCACAGTCTGGAATTTCTATACATCATGTAGATGTTGAAATAAATGATAATGATGGACAAAATGAAATTCTAAATAGGAACGACGGTCACAACTCTAATAACTTATCGGTTGAGAGTGATCGTTCTCGTACCCCATCACCCGAAACACATAGAAGAACTAGGAAAGTACTCTCTGTGCCGAATATTCCACGGTTTGAAACAAGGGATGTGGGAAAGTGGTTAGATAGAGTAGAATTTCTATTTAGTCTATATTTTGTTACTGATAATATCAAAAAAGTTCAACTTCTCGGTCCTCTCTTACCTTCGGCTATAACTGCAAGAATAAGCTATCCTATCAACCACCAAACGTTTGGAGAATTGGTTCGCCTTGTAACTGAAACTTATGCTCCCTTTGATAAAGAGAAAGCTGAAAATTTATTTTCGGCAGGGGAGGCTTAAACTAGTGTGTGGAAAATAGACCACCGCATACTTATATAACAGAAATGCATAAAGCATCGTTAGGAATCCGCAGTTATCAAAAGCTTCTACATCAAAATGAAAACCTTACAAAATGAAAACCTATGAAACTCGAGAGTATGATTTATTCTTGAATTATCTTTATATCCGTGAGGATCTGTACCGTTAATATAACAGTGATTGAAAAGGAGTGAGAGAGTGTGAGTAGAGTGTGAGTTATGCAGGGCTGATGGCTTATTCATGCGCTAATTGCAGGGAATCCACCCATCATAAGACAAAATCCTATCCAGATTAAATTCGTCCAATGCTGTGACCCGCAATTAGTCTTTACCAGGGTTGGACCACTGATCTCTCCAGAGCCTGCACAACAGGACCACGATTAATCACAACATCAAATAATTGGTGCCAATTAAGGTTCTAATTGACCTAAGATGAGATGTTATACAGAAGTTTTGGAGCCTCACAATATCAATAAAATCAAGTTAGATATATCTTACAGATGTCTTTGGTAATGTGACAGGAATGGTTAGGACGAGGTTCGTTCTAACAGGAGGTGTTGCGCATACTTAACTCAAGATTTAGAGAAATGATGGACCCTTTGCTACTACCCTATACTATCTACATTCTGTGAAATGGGCTACCAGGTACTGCACAAATGAGGATCAGCGTTGAGCAACATGGCACTGCGTTTTGGTGGCACAAGCACCATCACAAAACAAATTTCTGGACTCAAACTGTTCAACTAACTTCGAGGGTGAGATACATAAAATTAATAGGGGTGGATTTTATGCCCTGTACAAGAAAGTGCGTTTTTAAACCACAGTATGTGAACTCAGAAAATTATTGTAAGATACATAAATGTGATTGCAGCGCAATACAAAAGATCTAGTCTTTACAATTTAGAACGGCAAAATTTTAGGAAGGAAAGCTAACCCACCAAAGCCAAATGTGCGACAGATAATAATTTTTTGGCACCTACACAGACTAATTGTAACACATAAGTTGATCTACAATTTTTGCATGCTAATAATGCTATCTGATAAGGGCAACGAATTTATATAAGTTCAATCAGGTTCTAATTGTTCTATGGTGTTAGAAGATTTGTCATGCAACATTAGATGGCGTAAAACCATCTAGTTTGAGAAGCGAGAGAGCTTCTCAGTTGAGGGAAAATGAATCTTGGTATAGCGAAAATTTGATTTCCTCTGATATTAGTGTTAAGGGTAAGGAAAAATTTGAATTCCTCCGATAGGTAGCGAAAAGTCAGTTATGGAGTGAATGTGAACCTTTTAAAGTTCCAAGCCAAAATTCTGAGTGCGATGAGAGATGAAAAATGCAGATTCATTCGCAATGGTCAAGTGCAATTTAATAATTCCAAAGTATTTTAAATGTAAAATTAATTGCAATTAATTGTCTCCTTCGTAAATATGACGCTAATTCAAAAGCAATTATTTTCTGGTTAGATACAAGGATATAATTTTCTATTTTAAAGGAGCTATAACTGCTAGAACAAAGGAAAAGAACCCTATTGTATGGCTTTCTTACAGCTGCTAAGTGGAAGTCAGATTATACATTTAGTGATTGTTATATCAGTAAAATAATTAAATTTCCTGCTAGTAATAAATGCGCGGAACTAAGATGACATATACTTTTTAATTGCTGATCATGTAAATTGATAATAATCTTAGGGATAGATTTTTTTTTAACAAAAGACTAAATTTTCTCTTGAGTCCAGTTCAAAGATTCTAAATTGAATAGAACATTCAACTAGTAACTTTTCTGTGAGATCTTAAAGATAGTTGTGCCTTAGTGTTATCACATATAACAAAATGAATTTTATTATAAAAATAAATTTAGCTCTCTAAACTCCTACACTGCACCTCCTTTACATACTTGCTCTGAATTAAGTGATGTAACTTTCTTGTCTAATTTTACAAAGTAACTAACAAAAAGTAGGGAAGAACATGATGATCAATTATTTATAATAAATAGTGTACATGAGTGTTTCTATTCAAGACATAGCCTCAAAAAAATGTAATAAAGATATTAGTGAAATAAGTCAAAAAAGTGATTTTTAATAATTTAAGTGTGATAGTTATTTGCAGAATTACGCAAGTTTCGAAATTGCTTTAAAATCTTAAATGAAAATTTATTCCATACAAATATTATAGTTTATGGGGTTCCCCAATTAACATAAAAGTCGCAAGAATCTCTATAGTTTATTTGATAGGACCAAAGAAGAGATAGGACAATGTTAAGTTAAAAAAAATGTCTGGGGTACTTTCTCTCCCTCAACACTCGACCTGTTGGGGAGAATTTCCGATTTCAGTACTTTCTTAATACATCTAGTGATGGAATCCGAAGCTGTAAGCCTAATAGAGATTTGAATTGATTACTGAAATCAACGAGTTTCGAGACAATTTTTCAGTCTCCTAACTTAAAAAATGACTTATACTCGAATTGAATCCTCTTCACGGCTGTAAAGTATTTTCTGTTTTAGACTTAAAAAATGGCATTTTATAACCTTGAAGTCCACCCTGATTGTCGAAATATATTAACTATAAATACTCTCCTTTATGGCGTTTCTCAATAGATAGTATGTAGAGAAGGCTTACTTTATGTTGAAACGTGAAATGAATGATGAAGAATTCCACACCTAAAAATCATACAACATTTTTATATAATTATTTTAGGAAAATATATAGAATATCTCTCAATCGCACAATACTCCTACGTCTCATGTGAACACAATCCTAATATTTTAAGAAATGATTTAGATCTGGGTTTAAATCTTTTAATAGTTGAGAACTTAGTGCTGATTAAAGTGCAGCTCAAAATTTGGACAGTCTCAGGGTTTACATATTTAGCGTTTTTAGTGATTTGTCCGAAGGACTACTCCATGCTCCCAATGAGGTAAAAACACTGGCTATTATGAATATCCAAAACCGCAAGACTATCAAGATTATCTTTCATTTCATAATGGCAGTCTAAAACTTATTTTAGATCTTCTTCTTCCTGGATATTTCTGAATTATTTCTACCTTTCTTTCATTTTCTCAAAGGTGCATCCATACTCTCATGCAGATAAAATAGATATCCTGAGATGACAGAAAAAAATCTTTAATATGGCCAAAATTGAGCCTTCAAAAATGCCCTTTAACCTTTGGGTTTTACCTTCCATTAAAATGCATTATCACTCAATTATCTGTTTTTCCATATGATAGCTTAGTCAGATATAGCTTGGCAGGTGTATGAAGAACCTGTACAGAAAATGAAAAAGCAGTTCCACTGGGATTTTACTAGTTTCAGAATCGAAAATAATATCCTACTGAAATTGTATACAGTATTATAATGGCAAGGCAACTCCTTGCTTTGTTAAACCAATTAATAGGAAATTTTACCGATCACAGAGTAGAAGCAAGGAAGGTAGATGTGTTCTTTGTGACAATCTTTCAGTCACACAGTCACTTAAAAAAGAGACTGTGCTAATCACTTGCTAGCAAGGGAGGGGCGGTAATTAACTTTTTGTCTGGAGTATGATTTTGAAGCTGTACATTCATATAAATCCGAAGAAAATATTCTTGCAGATTTCCTGAAATAGAAGATATCCAAGTCTCACTAGAAGAAACTCACTGAATCGTGCCTATAAATTTGCCTCACTACATCTTCCACTTCTGACGCGAATAATAGGCAGAATAGATTCAGGCACCAAGCTCTTCTCTTCAACCTTGGAGATCAGATATCAGAAGCAGAGTATCATTCCAGAAGTATTATCCTGTGAGAAATCTTGTGTCAACTTCAATATTTTTCTACCAGGGCCAGGCAGATATTCTCTATCACAGAGGGATGATGGTTATGAACACTTGAGCACTACTAAAATTTTCAATATTCTAGGCAGAAGTGGAGATAGTGTATTAGCTTGGTAGTTCGAACGGTGGAGAGTGATTCTGGATCTACAATACAATGCTTAGCAAGAGAGCACAGGACAATAGAGTATCCGGAATGTAACGTACTTCAGAAATATTTAAAATAACCAGTAAAATATACGCTCTTAAGCTGTATCAAGAAAAGCACTTAACTTTGCATGTTGTGGAGGTTATTAGTCACACAATCAGACACACGTGGTACTCTAGTAGCTAATCCTAGTAGTTTGACCGAGCGTGAGCAGAGTTTGGGTTATGGCTATTTCACTTTCACTCAACATGTCTTTGTTCCAGAATTGATGCTTCTGTTTCCTCTTATATAGTTCAGGGATTGGCTCTTTATTCCTCACTCTTTAGGAGCGAACAAGTTTGGCTCGTCGAATGGAAAACTCATTATCTGCCGCGTTGAAGTAAGCGAGCCGTTTGTATGGAAAATAATCCGGTTTAGAAGTATGTAATGCAATTTGTAAAATGTTTTTGATGCATGTCAGAGGTCTAAATCTTTTCGCAAAATAAGCCCACCATATGAATCTTATAGGCCCCAGTATCGGCCCAATTTCAAGTAGTCCATATTCTCGCGTGAGCATTCTTAGAATGGTCCCTCATGGCAAAGAAGCTATAAGTACTTTTAACCTGGTATTGGAACAGGGTCTGCCGTTTATGTCTGTATTGTCGTGTGCCACTTTGGCCCGCTTTCACTCAAGCTGTCACAGGAACACGATCTGAATTAATCATTTTATTGGCACGGCTATTACTGCAGTTCATCTACATTAAAATTAATTGAAAATTTACTTTACACATCTGTTTCATCATCATCAGATTGGAATTTTAAAAAATATATTTCTTTATTTTTGAGTAATCAGCCCTGAGAGTAGAGTGAACATATGAGGTCTGTTCGAGTGCATCATTGGCGTCGCGTTGATCACTCCTTTTAAGCCGGTAGTACTTATTTTCAAAAGTAAACAGTATATTTGACTTCAGCGAGAAAAGGTGAAACAAGTGAATGCTGAAGAGATGGACTATAGCATAATAGCCTGGGTGATAACGTCCACTGTGATCAACAAAAGATTTCTACACACTTGGTCGAGATCTATAGGGTAGGTACGAATTTATTTGTCTTTTTCCGTGCAAGAGATAGGCTGAATGTAAATTGAGAGTGATATGAGTCTACTTTACGTATATATTTTATCAGTGTTACACAGTGACTGTCCGTTACCTATGTACTTATAGAGTCTGTATGATAATTTTCTTTTTTCACCCTTTTTATTCTCTTCGTTTTCTTTTTCTTTTTGTTTGACTCTTTGAGATGTTCTCCTTCATATCTCCTATGGGCAAGCTCTTACATTGGTCAACATTTTTTGAGTGATAGGAACTATATGAATACTTTCATGAGGTCAGCATTGATTAAATCCAATTGATTAATCAGTTGATTAAAATCATTGATTTTTTTATGAAATAATAAGTTGATATATTTATTTTTTTGAGCAAAATTTTTTTTTTCTAAATTAAATATTATTCCTAGTTTATCAACCTGATTAATGATTAGTATGATTTCATCTATACAATAAGCAAATTCATCAATGTAAGTTTCAAATTTATTCTTCAATAAGAAATAAATAAAATTTAGATTGCTCAGAAGATTATAACGTGTAGGTCAATGCGTAGTGAGGTATATTGTGTTATTTAATGCAAACTAAGATAAATTTATAGAGTTGTCCTACTGAAACACACACTAGATGTGATGCATATGTCTGTAGGTATATATGTATCGGAAGAATGATTCGACCTAAGTTTGTAATTCATTTGATTAAAAAAGGCAATTTCTGTGATAAAAAAATCAAAAAAATTGAAAAATCAAAAAAATTATAGATTTATAGCTCTTTTGTGGATTTTTGTAAAAGTAGAAATATCAAAAGAATCATAGCACACCGTTAAGCCTGGTGCTTGCAAGGCAGATATTTTCAGCCCCAACACCCTCTCAGTCAGAGCGAGCGTTTTTTAGTGTAGGTGAGAAGTAAACCCCCATAAAAGGAACAGGCCTCAGCCAGATTACTTAGCTGAAAAGCTTATGCTCTTTTGCATCATAATTTGAGAATTTTTGGAATTTGAGTATTGAATGATATCTATCTTTTATCTTAAAGGAGTATATTATTATTTAATGTCATGTTTGAATAATAAGCGTTTTTTTATTTGTCTTTTCAGCTGATTTATTGAGGTCTCTGTCTTCTTTTTTCATTTTTTATTCCTATATTGTTATGTTAAGTTAAAGAATCTTCTTGTAAAATGTAATATGTTAAAACATAAAAAACTAGTAGCTAAACTCTGTTAATACTTACTGTAAAGACTGAAATGGAATATTTTTTGAATAACACAAACATTAAAAGTTATTAATATTAATTTTCATTTATATCCTTAAAGATACTATTTTATTTTATAAAATAAATATACTTGGGAAACACAAATTTGAAATAATGACTAAGTATTGGTTGTAAGGGAGATGCAATCTTGAGTTGCCTAGAAGTACACAAATGTTCTATAGGTAACTATGGTATTTATTATATTAATTAAAAGTTATCAATATCCGGTATCAGAATTGCACCGTTAAAAAATAAGAGTATCGGAGTCAAGCCTCCTTGTTTTCTTGTTTTGGTAGCATCTCTATATATATATATATATATATATATATATCATATATATATATATATATTATATATATATAAGATATAATAATATATATATATATTATATAACATATTATATATATATATATATATATATAGAACCCCCCTCGCCCAAAGCAATCCCCTAGAGAAGAAAAGCTGGTCCAGAAGAGGCCAAATCGACCTCGCCTGGAGCAGATCAGGGGCCTGTAACACAACGGCTATGCAATATAAAAATAGATTCAAACTAGACAACATCAACCTCCCCCACTTGCACGCAAAAGATATCACGAATTCCCAGACCATAGAGAGCTCTTCTGGGGTGCCTGCTCTCGACGTCCCCGTGCTGACTACTGCTATAACTTCTCTTCTCGACCTGTGGAATCGCCCAGAGGCGGCAGCCGGGGCTTCTGAAGTCAGTGTGGCGCTCCAATTAAGGTGGGCCAGGGCAGAAGTAAGTAAGTTATATTATATAATATTATATATATATATATATTATAATATATGATTATTAACAATATATATATTATATATATTACTATTACTATATATTATATACTATATATATATATAATATATATATATAATATAGCTATATATATATTTAAATATATATATATATTATATATATATATATATATATATATATATAAATATAATAATATATATATATATATATATAATATATATATTATTATATATATATCAAGGTTGCACTGGTTAAATCAAATTGATTCAATTGATCCAATAAATCAAAATTTGATTTTTTATGTGTGGAAAACCATGAGTTTTTGCTGATTTTTTTAAGGCAAATTTTTTTTTCTCCAAATTAAATAACTATTCCTAGTTATCACCTGAATTAATGATAAGTATATTTTTATCTATATAACAAAGCAAATTCATAAAGGTGATTTCAGAAATCATCGCCATAACGGAAATTTATAAAATTAGATTCCCTGCTCAGATATTAATACAGTATATATATATATATATAAATGATGTTTTCTATATACATAAAAATATACTACATATAGCTGTAGAATTTGCCTATTTATATATATATATATATATATATATATATATTATATATATATATAGTATATATATAAGTATATATATATATATATATATATATATATATATATATATATATTAATATATGATATATATATATATATATATATATATTATAATATATATAATATATTATATATATATATATATATATATAATATATATAGTATATATTAGGTTAGGTGTGTTATGAATAGTTAATAATAAATGAAAAGTTTGATTTAG
>JABUQX010000005.1:17500-27500 GCA_015478945.1 Trachelipus rathkii
ACAATATAAAGGGTTGCGACCTATTACCAGTCTTTTCCACAAGGACAAACTCCATGCTACAACCAAGAAATAAACCAAAACCAATTTCCTTCTTTGACACCATTTAAAAAGAAAATTCTGATTTCCGAAAGAGAGAATTTCAGAACACAAACTTCATTTCTTTAAACACTCCAGAAGAGGAAACAAATCCATATTCGACACAAGAAAATCACATTATTTCATCAAGTGAAACTAGGCACAATCAATTTAAAAATACAAATTGCAACATCACATTTCCCAGTGAATTTTATGGTAATACACGACTTACTTTGCTCTTTTCAATCAGATTTCCTTCTAGGTGCAAACCTCTTTAGTAATCTGAAATCTCTCTCGATCTCAAAAATTTTATTAATACACCTTCCTTTCACCCATTACTAACTCATTCTCATTCCTCACACAAAAATCTCTCATACCTCATACTTCCATCTTCTCAACCACAACAGCATACCTCTCGTCTCATCTTTCATAATGACGACGATATAATTTCTGACTCACACAATTCAAAACTTCTGTAGACCCTTCTATTCCTCTCCCACAGCATCTCATCTCTCTCAGACAGAACACCCCATTCCACTTTATACTCAGATGATATCTCACTCTCTCACAACCTTCTTATAAACTCTGATATAACATACAGTTTCTATACTACTTCCACTACGGAAATTCACACACACTCTAAAACAAAACTTTCTCTTAATGCTCTCTCTCTCTTCAGCTCACACAACCCCTTCAGAAAACTTAGTTTTGTCAACTAATAACACTCACATAAATAATTATCTTTACACCGGCAGTATCCTCAGCACATGCAATTAAGACCAAATATTAATAGACATCATTAATTTAAGCTCTTTCCAAAAATCCTTACAAAAAAACACCCTCATTTCCACTACAAACCCCAACATAGTCTTAGATAATCCAATAAAGACCGTTCATACACACTTTTTTAAATCTGGTCAGGGCCTCTCCATAATACATCTCATGTCTGCATATAAAGAAATTCTCACTTCCTCTATAAAAGATACTTTTAAAGAAGACAGTCTTTTACATAACCCAAAATTATTTAATCAATTACTATAACTTCTACTCTCATTTAAAGACCTCATCACGCTTGAGGATTACGAAGATCCCATTTGCCCTTTACAAAAATTCTCTCTTAACTAAAACCTGACGACTCAAAAGTACTATAATGCCCACAATATGAACTTCCACACAAATACCTCACACACACAGATAAATGGACCACAAACTTCCTTTAAAAGGGGCTACATAAAATCACTCTCCACTCCATATTGCTCACCTCTACATGTAATCCCAAAAAGAAATCCGCTCGACTCACAATTGAAAGCTGGAATTTTAGATCACTACCCTCTCCCAAGTACAACCTATCTCCTAAACACATTAGGCAAAAGCTCTCTCACACCACTGTTGACCTCCTCAATGCATATCAGGCACTAGAAATTGAGGACTCCACCCCCAACAATAGCATGCTTTTCGTACCCAAAAGGGACAATTCTCAGCCACTAGATAAAATTTTGAACTTTCAAACGCACCTCCCATCTTTGCATGCACAATGGAACTAGTTTTCTTTCACTTATTAGGCACACCTTGCAGAGTTTTTTTCGACGTTTTAATCACAGGACACTCAATATCCTCTCCTTTTTAAAACATCACTAAAGTTTTTGACTCGTTTGGGAAAAATAAATAAGTAGGGAAAAAAATATCTTAATATTTCACATTTTCAAAAAAAAATTTTTTTTTTTTTTTGGAAAAAGTGAAATATTGAGATGTTTTCCTTACTTATCCGATCAACATCAAATTTTCAGGGCGTATATAGTCGGGTGAGATACACCTTTTTTACTTACATAATTTTTTCGTATACCCAAAAAAAAAAAAAATTTTAAATTTCCAAAAATTTTGTTGTTGAAAATTTGTTCCAAGAACAAATCCAAAACTACCACAGATACAAAAAAATTATCTAAATAAAAAATGTGTATCTCCCCCTCCCCACCCCCCCAATACATAACCACAGAAAATTTCATCCTATTTGCCTAACCAGAAAAAAAATTATCGCAATTTTTCATTTTCAAAACCAAAAAAAGTTCAGTTTTGAATTTTGACCATTGCTGAGATCTGGGGTCAAAAATCAAACAAAAAAAAGTGTGCATTTTGTAGGTAATGGACCCATCTACGTATAGTTCAAGTTTGAAGTCATTTTCCACAAAAAAAAAAAAAATTGATTAGGGAGGTGATATAAAAAAAATATTAAGTTTTCAAAAAAATGAAAATAAAAGAAATGACACCCGAAAAACACCCGAAAAGACGATTTAAGGTCAGAAAAAGCTGCAGTTTTGCCTTTATCCAATCAAAATTACTTAACAATTAAAGAACTTTTTTGTCCGTTTTATGTAGGGGCTAAATGAGGTTCAGCCTGAAGCTGAAAATTATAATATACAAAAATAATATGAGATCTCATAAATCAATACAAAGACAAAAAGTTGAAATGAAACTAAATTACAGGGGATTTAAAGTGCTTTTTCCATTCTTCCCCATTGTGTTTTCATTCTCACCCAACTAAATTCCCTGAGCAACAACCATACCAACAGATACAGAATAACACCCGAAGGTATGAAAAAAAAACTAAACAGCAATAAACGCAACCTGCTCTATTACAGGACGGAATAACCAACCTAACTAACCAAACAAAAGGAGAAAACTAAAAGGCAAAGTTAATTAAGTATTTAACACAATTTCAACATGTTAAATACGAAATGGAATAGACTATAACAAGTCGAAGCCTTTCTACACAATGGGAAACATGAAGGAAAGTAAGCGCGAGATATTATTATTATTAATAAAACAAATTAAAGACCTAAATACACAAGTAAAATATAAATGTCTTAAGTATCAGATCTTCAAATACAAAATCCAGATTATGTGGAACAGGAGAAAGAAAGTTGTAGTATGGTGGTGGGTGAGTCTAGCGAAGCAATGAAACTTAGCCTTAATTGCTCACTCTAAAAAGAATTTCCGATCAAAAGTAACATCCTGAAATACGTTTTAGAACCAAGTAAAAAGAAGAGCCTAATTACTCATTACAGGTTTTTGGTGTTGAGCAATCCCTGTTAAAGAGAACAAATTTGTGCCAGTCTTAGACTCAAGATTTAAGAACGGTTTCTTCGCTAAACCTTTTAGAGGAGGATATAAAAAAAAGTTAATATATTAAAATAAAAATACAAATATTTTAAATGTTTTGAGCACAGTTATTAATATTGCGATATTTTAGCCTCTTTTCTCGATTTTATTCATTGTCGCACTCAGAACATTTAATAATTTTTTTTTTCCCTCCCCTACCTTTTAAAAGGGTTAAGAAGTACCAATCATCGTCCTCAAACATTGAGTAAAAGGTTGGCACATTGACACAATTATTCCACTCTCTACATACCAAACACCAACCTAAAATGTACCTCAGGTTTCTTTCTTTAGGCACCTCCAAACAAATTCCAGAATGCTTCGTTATTTCTATATCAGGAGTCTTCCTAGACTGTGAGAGCACATCGGCTAGATTTTACAATTCCAAAGCGCCCACCAACCACCAGGTTTCCCATCACACTTCTAATTTGATTTTGATTTTACATTCAAACACTGCAATGATCACAATTTAAACTTCTTACCAGTGTGACTTCGAATGAAGTTCCAACTCATCTTTTTCATGATTTTTCAAATCTTTGTTTTTAATCTTTTGGTTCTTTCTTCTTGACGATTGAGATTCGTTTCTTAAAGGACTTTTTGCTTTGAGACGGTCATCTTCCTCTCCCATGCGATCTACATTCACTAATGGGAGCTACAAAATAATAAAGAAAAATAGCTCAACAATTTTTTATTAAAATAAAAATAAAATTTTAATTTTAGAAGGAACAAGATTGAGATTAATTAATCTATTCCCACCAAATAATAATCAAATAATAATAAATATGATAATAATAAATAATAAATAATAATAATGATATAATTAATACCATAATAGAAAATAATAACCCTAATAATTAATAATAATGAATAATTGTAACACTGTGTCTGTATGGGGCTGTTTGTTGTGGGTGGTTTGTGGGGTACATAGTCCAATTTGATGGGAAAAGTTGAATGAGAGTGCGCATTTTCTGGTTAATCTGAATGATGTTTTGGGATGGGGTGCAGTAGGAAGGCTTCAGAATGATTGGTTGGGAACTGAAATGGTTGGCCATGAGGTGATCCAAAAAAAGGGATGGTATAAACAGGTGGATTTTGGAGTGTCGGGAAAAAATGAGAATGGTAGGAGGGTGATTGATTTCTGTGAACAGAGCAGAGGTATGTGTGTAATCAATAACTTTCTGCAAACACCAAGAAGTAATCCATAAGTATATCTCAGAATTGGTAGGTAGAGATGGTAATCCGAAGTGAAAATAATGATTGTTTTGTGTTGGTGAAGAGGAGATGTTTGAAGTGTGGTGTTGGAGTTAAATCAGTGAGACACGATTAGGAATGGGATTAAATGCGGATCATTCAGTTTATCCATGTAAAATTTTAAGTTTAGCGGCCCGGGGCTTCGTGATGGAGAGGTGAGAGGTAGCATACGCGAAGGAAGTCGGGTAAAATTAAGAGGAAAAGTTAAGTGAACAAGGTAATATAGATAAGTATATAAGAGGCTCGCAAGTAATTACCGTTGAATGTGAAACAGGGTGAATATCTCGAACTCAAATCTGCGGAGCAAATGAAGCGAAGCAACTTGTTAGCAGTTGGGCAAAGAAAGTATGTGGAACTGCTACAAGTAGGAGACAGTTAGAATGTTAACAGCTTGATGTGGTGGAATGAAAGTAGGTGATGCAAGCGGTTTAAAGTAAAAAAAGAAGCGAGGTTGACAATGTACGCTAAATAGCCAATGCCAATGAAGATTTATAAGAAGAGATGTTTTGGATGGGTAGTATGAGCGTGGAAAAAAGAAATATCTAAAAGGGTGCATAGGTAGGTAAGAAGAACAGAAAAGGTAATGGAAGCAGTTGGGAAAGAGGAATGAATGGCGGACTTACAGAGGGAATAGGAAAGCTCTTCTTGGAAGGAAAGCGCGAAAGTGTTTAAGAAAGAGAATATAGGGGAACCTGCTTAGAAAAATTATGACTAGGGATGGTGCTTTTTGTAACTGATGAAATGGATGTGAGGGGAGTGTGGAAGAAAACACTTCAAAAATCTGTATAATATTAGCAAGTAATAAAGAGGTGATAGTTAACTGTGTGTGGGTTTGAAATGTGGCAAGAAGGAATTACGGTTATTTTGGGGGATGAAGTCATTAGCAGGGAGGAGGAGCGGTAATGGTAGAGTGAGAAAGTTGAAGAATGGTAAAATCTGCAGGTAAGATGAAATTATTACTGGTGACATGATCAAGAACGGAGGCGAGATGGAAGATTGCGATTGGAGTGAGAAAAGTTGTTTAATAAACGCGCTTTATGGAGGTATGACACGTTGCGAGTGATTGGAGGAGAGAAATAATAGTACACCTCCCTACTACTAGTAAGGGTAAGGGAGATAAGGGACTGTAGGAATTATATGATGGAATTAGTTATTTGAGTTTGTAGCGGAAGATAGTACCTCTGGGTATTTGGTCAAAGAAATGCGTCGACCCGGAATTTGGTGAAGAACAAGGTGCGTTTAGGAGTGGTAGAGGATGTGATTAGTGAGAACAAGGTGCGTTTAAGTAGTAGTCAAGGATTGTAAATCAAATCTTATTACACTTGCAAAACAAAGTGACTTAGAGAAAATGAGGGAGAAGAATAAATTGTATTTAGGTTTAATTGGATTCATGCAAACGGCGTTATATGAATAGGATTAATAGGGTAAGCTCTAATGGCAAGGTGCTTGTGATCCATATGGGTGGTGTGGTAAGGTCTTCTGAATGCGATATCAATAAGCCCTCCTCGTTATGTATGATAGTTGAAGGTTGTGTAAGCTACTCCACAAACTCAACCGTTATTGTCAAAAGTGATGCTGTATTCATATTAATAAAGGAGTGAGTCAGGGAAGGTTTGTCTCTACGTTATTCAATTTGAAAAAATGAGGAATGAACATATTAGAGAGTTGTGTGGGGTTTGAAAGAAAGCAGGTAGAGGGTGCTAGAATAATAAATGAAAGTAACGGGTTGAGATGTGTTTGGTCAAGTGAAAAGGATGAATGACAATGTTCGGTTTTAGTTAAGCGGATCGCCATAGTGGTTAGTGTACGTTGGGAATTGACTGGGCAGAGAGACTAATAAAGAACAAAGTGATTCGAGTCAAGTAGACGGAATGGTCTGGAGGAATAGCTAGTTATGCTTACCCAAAAGAGAGAAGAAAGGTGAAAAAACTTTTTAAAGAGGAACATTATTGTTGAATTCTTCTTTTGGGCTGTGGTCCTCACTGATGGCCAAGGGATGAAACCTTATATTGACGAGATCCCATAGTGAGGGTCCATCGCGGTCCCGCGAAGCTCCCTAGGGTGGATTTTCTGATTGCGACAGTTCTAATAATAGGATATAGAAAGGGTGGCGTAGGCTGGCTTTCTTTTTGAACTATGTCATATTCTCTAGCTCTTTTCTTTTCCATTGCATGCCACCGCACCTTACCCCTGTCTTGGGGAAAAAAGGTAGATAATAATAAATAATAATAATAATATAAATAATAATAATTAATAATAATAATAATAATGTAATACAAAATAATCATAATAATAATAATAATAATAACTAATAAATAATAATAAATAATAATAATAATAATATAATAAGAAGTGAGAAAAGCAGGTACAGCCAAATGAAAATCAATTTCTTGGCATAAATCAAAACATTAATTGATCAATAATAGGTTTAAATGCATGTACATTTGTTTGTGTTTATTAGTTATAAGTAAACCTTAAAACGTTGTTTTCTTGTTTTTCTGTGTCTTTCAATGTTTGCAAAGAGCAACAATGAATCGAAAAGAATAAGAAAGGATGTTAATGTCATATAACTGGAAAGGAAGGGAAATAATCAGAAAATTTTGAATGATGGACTATTCTCGTTCTCGCCGTCTCGACTCTTTGCTAGCTTACTATTTTCATTCAGCTCTGGGATCGTTGCATGGAACTCGGTATATATATTCGAAGAACAAAGCGGACTTTCAAAAATGAAGTGTGCTCCTTCCTGTTTACTGACAATCTTTCTGTTCTGTTGCCAAAACATTTTTAACTTTAAAAATATGCCTTTCCTCCTATTCTCTCTTTCTGTTCTGTTGCCAATTCTCTATTTGAAAGGGTTAATAATATCTTTGTTCCTGTTTAAATCTAGCTTCAATCCTGAAAGAATCGCTCTCCTTCCACATCTCCTTCTCCTCTAAGAGATGGCCTATACCTTCTTATAGTGGTTACATTTGATTGGGTGGCATGAACTACTTGAAATCTTAACGTTAAAAGGGAAACGTCCCAGATGGGCACTTCTTTTCCCGAATTTAAGGAGTGTGCTTCTGAGATCCTGTCTCTAGTTCAATTATACTCACTGTCTCAATAATTACACCTTACCTGAGTGTTGGAAAGGCACATATGTCCAACCAATTCCTAAAAAATGGTAGCCACCCCGAACCCTCTTACTATCATCACTCTATAGCCCTCATTTGTATTCTATCTAAGATCTTTGAAACCATATTCAACTCCCATTTCTTGGATTATCTGGTATTCATCACTTCTTTGGTTCATCGGATGGTCTTCGGCGCTCGAAATTTACTGGAGATATACTATCCTATCTCAAAAATTTATGATCTTCTGCAGTTAGGGACTAAGGGGGAGTCTTGTGTGGTGGCACTTATATTTCGAGGCATTTGATCGGGTATGGGCTTCCTCCTTCTCTTTGTTTAATTTGTCAAACTTTCTTTCAAAACTTTTAGTATCGACTGTTGCTGGTGGTGAGATTTCTTTATTCTTCCCTGTCAATATTGGTGTTTCCCAGGATTTATTCTTATTTCGTACTCTATTCCTACTTTTTCTTAATGATTTTCAAAGCTGCTTATCAAACTCTATCCATTTCATGGCGATAGACTTGACAATTTTAAGTTCTTCTACTCATTTCGAATCTGTTCCCACCTTTGCATCTAGAGTTGCCTCTAGTCTTAATCTTTTCGATTCTATTCTTGCTGATCTGGATATTGTTCCCAATAGGGTCACCTCAGTCTTTTGAAATTTAACTCTTTTAAAATCTCAGCTACTTTCAGATCTCCTCTTAAACACCCCTAACTATTATATCTCTTTTCTTATTTTTCCGTCTCCCTCTTGAAATATATCCACCCCTAGACTTAACATAAAAAAATGTCTTGGGAATCTCATATCACAATGGTTGCTAAGGTAGCCTCAAAGAAGCTGAGAGTTCTGTTCTGACTGCGAATATTTTATCCTCTTCTCAGTTGATCCAACTATACAAGTGTATCAGCTCTTATATGGTGTACTGTTTAACATCTGGAGGGGCTCAGGTTTCATCCGTCTTTTGTATAAATTAGAATCAAAGGCCATAAGACTTATTAACTGCTTAACTGTTCCGTATTGTCCAATCACTTGATTCTTTATTTATTTATTTATTTATTTTTTTTTTTGCGACGCGACGTTGATGCTTTGTCACTTTTCTATAAGTGCTACAGTAGCAAACCCCTCAAGGGAACCGACCACTTGTTTGGCCACCACTTTAAGACTCCCTCATCCCACAGGTGGTGCAGTGTCTGCAGACGAATTATGTATGGACGTTGGTAACTCCAAGTTTCTTTGATGTGGTGCTTCCATCTTCCCGGCCATCTCTGCTGTGTGAAATTCTCTACCATCATCTGTGTTTCATGCCGGGTTTAATCTCCCTCACTTTAAAGCTTGTGTCTTGTGAGGTTTAACATTTAAACATTTACTTAGTTTTTATGTGTGAAGAGCTGTCACTACACTCCGGTAGGATGAATTATTAAAATTTTAAATATATACGGTACTTAAATAACATACTAAATAAATATATACTTAAAGAAGTACAAATTTAAGAAATATATAATTCAAGTATATATGCGATCAAACTCAAAATACCTGAGGCATCAAGAAATGACACAGGACAATATCAAATAGGAGGGTACCCGTTTCGGATGAAATAGCGTGATAGTGAATAGTAAGATGTAAAAGTATATTCTTTTGTAATGCAAATCAAGATAAAATAAGAGATTATTCTTCTTAAACATTACTTTATATATAGATAGAAGAAGTGTATACTGGTAGTTGTCAAACATAGACATTACGTCCACCATTATTCTTTATAAAGCCAATTTTATACTTCTCCACCATTCAAAATTGAATGAACGGGGATATTCATGTGTTGTACATTACATTGTCATCTTCAATTTCGTTATCTTCTCACTTTCGTTTTTCACTTTCAAAATAAAGGGCAGTTATGGAAAATATGGAGTCCAAATATTCATTTCAATCACTCTTCTAATAATATTTGTCACATCTTTAGTTTTTATATTAATTTTTTTTTTATTTTATTTTCATTTTTATTATTTTTATTAAGAGGCAAAACTACTGTTCCTTCGCTTCTTTAGTCTATATTAATCGCATCTTACATGTACTTCGTGTTTATAGTATCGAAAACAAATAAATACTAATCCATAAAAAAAACGCTTGAGGGAATTATATAAATAATCTATCCCTTTCAATGAAACAAGTTATCAAGGGAATTGAAGAATAATTTGAACAAAGCTTTTTAGATGATAATTTTTACTTGTTTATTGGAAAGACTGTGGTTGAATGGCATTTTTCCCTACTTAACACCAGAAAATATGGACTTTATTAATCTAATGATTCCAATTCTTGATGCTAAGGATTGGTTTGAAATCTATAGAGAAAATGAAACGATTTTTTAAAAGTTGGTTTCTTTCATTTTCTTCGGAAAACGATGAGTAAAAGAAGA
>JABUQX010000005.1:35000-50738 GCA_015478945.1 Trachelipus rathkii
ATATTGTCCCGTTATACAAACTTGAAAATAGATTTTGCTCATTACTTGAACAAAATAACCAGCACTATTGATACAATATGTTAGGATGCTAACATACTATAATTTCCAAATTTAACCTTGTAATATTCTGTGTGTGTATGTATGTGTGCGTATCTATGATGGAAACAACATTAAATAATATATTATTATATAGGTTAATAAATCATTAATAATTATTGGCAAATCACTTAAAAAAAAAAACTTGCAAAACATTTTAGAGTGTACACACATATCTACACACATATTGTTTAGGTTTGTGCACACACACTCGTAAACAACTAATATCAAAAAAGAAAACACATGAAAAAATAATATAAATATATATTATCTCGAGTGAACCATAAATCATGATGATTATAAGAACGGTAAATTCTGTAAGTAGAACATAGAAATAATAAAAATAATCGGAAAAACTACCTCATCAACCAATAATAATCAATCATTTACTTTATCATAACCTCTATTCATATTTCTCTCCCCCCAGACCACACCCAGCCCCTAAGAGTCCTTTTCCAATCCTATCTATTATATGGCAACCAAAAACTAATAAATAAATAAATAAGATAAAAAAAGTACACAAAGTGACATTGCATATGTTAACACTAGAAGAGCCAAAAAGGAGAACTATATAATTTTAGCCAAAGATAATAAGCTAGTCTATATAAAAGTACTCAATTAAAGATTTACAATACCACCAAACAACCAGGGGATCTTAATATAGAATAAATACAAAGAGGCTGGAAAAGATAAGAAAAATAAGATCCATAAAATAAAATAATAATAAATAATATACAAATATAAATAAATAATAAATGAAATAAAATAAAATAAATGATAAATTAAAATTATAAATAAATAAACTAATTAATAAATGATAATAAATAAAATATTAAAAATTAAAATAAATAGAAATAAGAAAAATATATAATAATTAAATAAAAATATATTAATTAAAATAATAATAAATATAAAAATAAATAAAAAAAAGATTAAAAGGAAAATGAAAATTAGTAATAAAAAGCAAAAATAATAATATATATATAATATAATATATATATATATATATAAAATATTATATATAATAATAAAATAATAAATTATAAATAATATATATAAAATAAAATAATATAAATAGTATTATAAAAATATATATTAAATAAAAATATAATATAAAATATTAAACAGTTATACAATATACAAAATAAGAAATACATAATAAATAATAAAAATATAAAAATAAAAAAAATTAAAATAAAATAATATAAAATAAAATATATATATAATATAATAAAAAATAAAATAATAATAGAGATATATATAATTAATATAAATAATAATATTAATAATAAATTATATATAAATAAGGGAGAAGAGAGCAGAAGAATCGAGAGGAAGATTCAAAGAAAGAGAGAAGAGACTTAGAGGCAGTACGGAGTCGTGACGAGAAGAATGAAGAGACAGACAGAGATAACCATAGAAGAGAGAGAACAAGACAGGATACAAGGACAGAAAGAGACAAAGAGAGGGAAGGGAAGAGAACATAAGAGATTCGAAGGAGAAATTAAAGAGAAAGAAGAGAAAAGAGAGATGAGAGAGTTAAAAAATGAGAGAAAGAGAGGAATAAGAATATTAATAATGGATAAAATTTTCATGGTATATTTGGTTTTAATATAAGACTATATGGATATAAAATAGTGCATTTACTTTTAATTAATTTATTTATTAGTCACTTATTTTTATTAAATATTTGTAGAGAAATTGCATTTTTTTTCCGATTATATATATATATATATATATATATATATATATATATATATTATATAATATATAATGATATTATATAATATATATATATATATATATATATATATACTAATAATATATATATATATTATACGTATATTATTTATATTTATATATATATATATATTATATATAATACTATATATAAATATATATATATATATATATATATATATATATATATATATATATATATATATATATATATATATATATATAATATATAATATATATAATATATATATATATATATATATATATATATATATATATATATATAGTGGACTTACATGAAGCTCGAGAAAGAAAATATCGGACTTACGAGACGGACGACCTATGTGATTAAAATTGTGTTAAATTTACAAGTAAAAGTGAATTTACGTGAATACTTTCCAATATTTTGGCACCAAAATGCATTTTTAACGATGTCTATTTTAATTAATAAATAAAGGTGTAAAGTGTTGAAGGTGTTGAAGATGTTGAAGATTCAAGCGATAATTCTAAAACATTTTATAAAAAGGAAGAAACTTGGTTTTAAAAACAAAAATTTTACTCGGAATTTGGAGAAGGGAGGAAAAAAAAGAACATCACCAGTAGCTTTTTCTCTTGTCACATAAATAAATAAATAAAAATTAGGAATATTAAGAGTTTTAAATGCCCGACCTAATAAAACTGTTCATTTCAGTAACTAAAAAAAACAGTAGAAGAATGTTTGAATACCTCTTAAAAAAAAGGAGTGGTTTTCTTTTATGTGATTAAACATTGGAAAATAATTCGTGTGGATAAAGAATTTAATAACATTCTGACTAACAAAGATTACCTTCCATGTCAGGTCTTTAATTGTGATGAGGCTGCCCTTATTATGAAAGAAATATAGGAATATATATATAAGGTATATATATTATATGATATATAGTATATAAAATATATTATATAGTATATATATAATATATAAATATATATATATATCATGCACATTTACTAAGAGTGTTAATTTTAAGATTTGGAAGGAATTACTGAATTTCCATGTTATAAGGATATCAATATACAAAAGCCTTTCGAAAACAGATTATTCTTGTAAGTCATGGATCCAATATATATATATATATATATATATACTTTATATATAAATATAGAATATATATTATATATTAATATATTAATAATATAGTATATATATATATATATATATATATATATATATATATATATATATATATATATATTACCTCTCGTATTTAAAATAGATGGATTATTTCCCGTAACTTTATTTAATTAACAATTGGGGATCTTTATGGTAAATTTTTCAATATACCCATTTAATATTATTTAAAATTAGGTTTGATGGAAGTTTGTTCCAACATTTCCACACGCAAAGGGAATTTATTGTAATATTATTTAATAACAGTTACCACAATAAAAGCCTTAAGAAATTATCTTTTGAATATTCATTATTATTATTTATTATTTATATAATTATTATAAATAATAATTCATTGTTATTATAAGTATTCATATTTTATTAATATTAAGTGTTTTTTTTCCTATTCAAGTTAGGATTCCTTATTAGTATTATTATTATTAAATATTTTATTTATTTCTATTAGCTTATTTTATTTATTAATTATTATTTATTATTATTATTCTAAATAATACATAATAATAATAATATAATGATAATAATAATAATATAATAATAAAATAAAATATGTATTTTTTAATAATCAAAAATAATAATAAATAATAATAATAATAATAATAATAATAATAATAATAATAATAATAATAATAATAATAATGATAATAATAATAATTTCTATAGCTATTTATTATTAATTATTATTTATTATTATTATTTCTATAATAATAATAATAATAATAATAATGTTATAAAATAATAATAATAATAATAATAATAAAATAATAATCGGAATATAATAATATAATAATAATAATAATAATGATAATAATTAATATTAATTTCGCATAAAACTTACGAAATGATTTAATTATAGTTTATTTCTATAATAAATAATAATTAATTAAAATAGTTTTGAAAAACTTTTATTTATGATAATATAATAATAATAATAATAATAAATATAATAATAATAATAATAAATATAATAATAATAATAATAATAATAATAATAATAATAATAATAATAATAATAATAATAATAATAATAATAATAATAATAATAATAATAATAATAATAATAATAACAATTAGAATTAAATAATAATGATTAATAATAATATAATAAAATAATAATAATAATAATAAATAATAAAATCCATTATTATTATTATTATTATTATTATTATTATTATTATTATTATTATTATTATTATTATTATTATTATTATTATTATTATTATTATTATTATTATTATTATTATTATTATTATTATTATTCTAAGAAATAATAATAGTATGCAAAGGTAAAATGCTTTAAAGACAATTACATGTAACAAGACACAAGATTAAAATTTTCAGCGTAGCTTTTAGCCGAACGTTTTAGTGGAGCGAAATCGGTCGCGCGGAGAAGGTTGAGATTACCTAATTTGGTTTAATAGTCCTACAAAATGGCGCTCCTTAAGCAACAAATATCCTTAATGGGATTGTTTTTGTAAATTTCACCTTTTTTTAAGGAATTAAAAGAAATGTTCCAAATAAAAGCCGTCTTAGTAGGTGTATATATATATATATATATATTATATATATATATATGTGTGTTGTGTATGTGTGTTTAACTATATATATATATATATATATTATATATATATAATAATATGTGTGTGTGTGTGGTGTGTGTTGTGGCGTGTGCTTTGTGTGTGGTGTGGGGGTGTGGTTTATCTGTTTTTTCACACTGTATAAAAGAGATTGAAATAACTCATGCGATTTTCAGTGCTAAAAAGCTCAGCTTCAGATAAAATTTATTAAATATTTCAATTATTTTGTTGTTAAATTTATTTATTCTTGGATAAATTAAAATTGTATTTCGTAGTTTATATTTAGTAAATTCTCAAAGTCTATTTAATAATATTCCCACAATGATAAGCCTATCCCCCGCCCCCACCAACACATATTCTAATTCCAATGATTTTATAAATAAAAAGAATTTTAAACTTTTTTTTTTTTTTTTTTGTAAAAACTTTGGTATTATATATTTAACTCTTCAAAAAAAAAATACAAAAAAAAAAATGTAAAAATTAAAAATGTTTAAATAAAAGTTTTCTTAAAAATATATTATGTAATTGCATTCTTCATTTAATACAAAAAAAATATATATAAAAAAAAAATTATAATTAAAAAAAAAAACTAATCTCCTTTTAAGGAAATTTTGTTTGTACGAAATTTTTATTTTCAACTTTATTAACAAAATGAGAAATTCTCAAATTATTTTCTTAAACTCTTGATATTTTTTTTTATTAACAGTTTTAGAAGATATTTTTAAATTAAATTTCAAACAGGAAGATGGATGAAGTCTTTTAAAGTTTAGCAATTATTGCGGTACAAAGGATAAAATGCTATACTATATATATGATATATATATATATATATATATATAATATATGATATATTATATATATATATATATATATATATAATATATATATATATATAGTATATATTATATAATATACTTTTAAAAATAAAGTAAAGTTGAGTCTCACCTTATTATAATATAAGAGAATGGTTCTACAATGTGGACAGCATCAAAAAATGTAATCTAAGAGATGCAAAGACAACAATATAAACAATTTTAATGCTTATATTCAGCACACACATCACAATCTCCCTATTTCCATTTAGCACGGTAAGGTCTCCTTTTTTAATTGATGAAATATAGCGTTATAGTTTAATTACAATGATTCTTACACTTTTTGTTTCATTTTTACATAATCTTTTATGTAAATATTTTCATTCATTTTGACCAATTTTCGCAAAAAAATAAAAAAATTTTTTTTAACATTATGAAATTTGTACACAAAAGATCGATCTTTTCATATAATTGCTAACTCGCGCTAAAGAAGGAGCAGCACGATAATTTGCCAGGAGTCCTCTGATATATATATATATATATATATATAATATATATTATAATATATATATATATATATAATATATATATATAATATATTATATATAATATTATTTTATATATATAATCTATATAGATAAAATAAATTCCTTGGTATTCTTCAAGTACCAGGATTAGATCCCGGGCCTCGCGAACGGTATGCCAAGCGTGTTACCACTTGACAAAACGATAGCAAAAAGATACGCGACTGTAACCTAGGGTTGTGCAAAAAATAACAGGTGGTTTTGGGGTGTCGGGGAGAAAATGAGAAATGGAAGAGGTGATCGTTTCTGTGAGAAGAGTAGGTATGTGTGTTAAGTAATACTTCCTTTAAACACAAGAGTATCCATAAGTATACTAGAGTTGGTGTGGTAGAGATGGTATCGAAGTGGAAAGTATGATTGATTTTGTGTTGGTCAATGAAGGAGATGTTGAAGTATAAGTTGGATGATGTTAAATCAGGGAGGTGTTTAGAAATGGGATTAATCGATCATCTTTGTTGTTTAAATGTAAACTTAAAGTTGTGGGGAGTATGGATGGAGAGGAAGGTGAATAACGGAAGGAAGAGGGTAAAATTAAGAGTTGAGAAGTTTTATGAACAGAGGTAATAAGGATTAAGTATGTAAGAAACGGTCGCAAGTATCAGTTGAATTGTGAACAAGCTGAAACAAATATCGGAGCAATTGCTTAGCAGTGCAAAAGAGTATGTGTGGGGGCTAAAGGCGGTAGGAAGTAAGAATGCTACCGTGAGTGGCTGGAATGAAGAGGTGATCGCAACGGTTAAGTAAAAAAAATAGCGTGGTTGAAATGTACTAAAAGCAAATGATGAAGTTTCAAAAAAGATGCTTGGAATTATATAAGGATGCAAAAAGAATGCTAAAAAGAGCATAGTAGAGAAAAGAAGAAAGGTAATATGAATCAGATTTGGAAGGAGATGAATGGGGACATACAAGGGAATATGAAGCTCTTCTGGAAGGAAGCGTGAGAGGTTAAGAAATTCGAAATAAGGGGAACCTGCTCAGAATAATGAATAGGGATGGTTTTTGTAACTGATTAATATGGATGTGAGGGGAGTGTGGAAAGAACACTTCGAAAATCTGTATAATATTCGGCAGTAATGGAAGGTGATAGTGAATGTGTGGTGGTTTGATGGTGCAAGAAGGAATAGGTAATTTTGGGGAGAGTTTATTAGCAAAGAAGAGGAAATGGTAGAGTGAGATAGTTGAAGAAATGGTCATAAGTCTGCAGGTATAAGGCGATGAAATCTGACTCGGTGCATGATCAAAGAACGGAGGCAAGTTTTGATTTGATCAGATCTTAAAGTGTGTAATAAAGCGTTAAGGAGGGTATTAGTTTCGAGGGATTGAAGGAAGGAAAAGTTTGCTGAAATGGGGTAAGGGAGAAAAGGGGAATGGTAGAAATTATAGGGGAATTACTTTATTGAGTGTTAATACGGGAAGATATATGTTGGTATTTGGTCGAAAGATTTGCGCTCGAGTGACTGAAAGACTGAATGGTGAAGAACAAGGGTGCGTTTTAGGAGTGGGTAGAGGATGTGTGCGATCAAATCTTACAATTGAAGCAATGATAGAGAGAAAAATAGGAGAAGAAAAGAATAAATTGTATTTAAGTTTTGTGGATTTGCAACAGGGGTATTGATAGGGTCAATAGGGAACTCTAATGGCAGGTGTAGTGAAATGTAGTGCTTGGTGGTAAGGCTTCTGATGGAATCAACAAAGAATGTTGAGATAGACGGCGTGGTGAGAATAAATGGTGTCAAAGTGATTGGTTTAGTATTAATAGCCGAGTGGAGTGGGGCAGGGTTGTGTTATGTCTCCCTGTTATTCAATTGTATATGGATGGGGGTAATGAAAGAATTGAAGGTGGGCCTGACAGGAATGGTGTTGAATCATGGAGAATGGAGATCAGTGGAAGGGTGGCCCTACCTATTATATGTGGATAATTGGTTTTGTGTGGCGACTTTGAAGCAGTTTGAAAGGATTGGAGGAGATTTGGCAGGGTGTGTAAAATGGAGGGGTTTGAAAGGTAAACGTAAGATAAGAGTAAGGTTAGGTTGTGAGTTGGGGACTCATGTCCTAGTTGTGAAGTTAATGTTTGATGGTAGAGCAGTCTGGAACAGAGTGTCTGAGTTTTAAAATATTTGGGTATATGTTGGATGAGCAGGGGAAGGCGGGAGATGCAGTAAAATGTACTCGAATGTCTTGGACTAATTCTTTTAGCGTGCTGGGTTTACATACGGTATGTTGTTACTGTGTTATTGTTGTTAGTGAGACTATGGTCTGGAAAAGAAGTATAGATCTAAAGTTCAATTGTTTTCAGATTGGAACAATCTTAGGAGCATGCTAGGTGTGAGAAGAACTTTGATAAAATGAGGATGAACGTATTAGAGAGTTAGTGTGGTGTGAAAATGGTAAACGGAAGAGGAGATAACTATGTTAGATGGTTGCGTCATGGCTGGAAAGGTATGACTGATTCGGTTTTTAAAGCGATGAATAGTGGCGAGTGTGTTGGAACCTACCGGCTGGGAGATCGAAGAAAAAAAGGATTGGTCAGTAAACGAATGTCTGAAGGCAGAAAATGTGAGTTTGGCAGAGGGCGAGAAGAAAGGTGCATAATAGGAGTGAATGCCGGGGTTTTGTGAGGGGGTATGGTTGTGGCCCACCTGCGTGCCAAGGGATGAATCACTTACCTCGACGATTAAATAGCCAGGATTTGTTGTGAGGACTGTAAATAGACCAGGTGGATTTTCTGACGGCAACGAGTTCTTTACTAAGTAATGGTACAGAGGGGGAAGGGGGGTAGGCTGGGCTTTCTTTTCGACTTTTGTCATATTCTTTTTCCTGCTTTTCTTTTTCCGATGCTTGTAGCGCACCTTACCCCCAGTGTTCGGGGAGAAAAGGTAGATGAGAATATATATATATATCATATATATATAATATATACTATATTAATATAATATATTTTATATAATATATATATATATATTATATATATATATATAGTATTATAAAATATATATAATATATATATGGTAATCTGTAGACGCGACCCGAAAACTTTTATAAGTTAATTTTATTTCAAAAAAATATTCTAAGTTAAGAAATAAGTAAAGTTAGAGGTTTTTAAGAAAAATCCTTTAGTGGCAAAGGCTTCTGGAATTGATGCCAGAGTTGCACTAAACAATTTTTAAAAAATTACTTAACTTTCTTATCTTAAAAATTTTTTTGAACTTAGAAATATTGAATCGAAAGTTATTTAAAGTATTGACTATAATATATATAGTGATATATATATATATATATATATATATATATATTATATTTTATATATACTTATATATATATATATATATATATAATATTATATATATATATATATATATATATTAAAATAATAATAATAATAATCAATCATTGTGAAGTAAATTCGAATTATTGCCTGTAGAGCACAAATCTAACTGTTACTAAGTAACTAAAATCTTACTTTATATATTCGCATACCTCTTTTCACATATTGGTATTTACTGTATTTAATGCTAAATACCACTAAGATTGATATAATGAAAAAAAAAAGTAATTTAAAGAAAAAAACAAAAAAAACAAAAATTGATCTTGGTTTTTATTTTTTAAAAAAACTGTTTTTTTTAAAAAACGAACGGTTTTTTTTTTATGTAAATCTAAAATACCACTTTTCTAATTTGTTGTTTCAAGTTTGAAGTTCAAATTCACACCACAGAGTCGGAATTTCATACTAATTTTACTGGTATATATTTAACCATGAGACTAGTAGTTAGTTATTAGTAATTTTTTTATTTATTTTCCAATGGAGGTAATTACATCATGTTGCTAACGCGAGAAAAAGTTTTCCTATTTCACCATTGAAAATTGGGTTAATTCTTTTTAGTATTCACGACCTCTTGTGTGTAGTATTTTTAACAGTAATAATTAATGATCATATTGCCTAACTTCTAACTTTATAGTTAATGAATGAATTTTGATTATTGATTTTTTACTTAACTAACAGTTTTCACTCGCTTTTAGCTTGCTCTGGCTGGAGTATAAATGCTTACGTCCGATCGATGGACATCAATCCTTGTCATAGTTATTCGCCTGCAGGCCTAGTCGATGTTAGCTCTCCCAACGTGTTTTTTTTACTCGACTGGCCTGCTCAACGCCGAACTTTTAGATTTCAACGAGATTTATATAGGCTATATAAAGTAAATAATATTCTGATGCTCTTCCGTTCTTCAAACAGAAGCATTCTACTAGGCTTAGATCCCTTCAAAAGAAGGGCTATGTTATAGTAGGGTTTCCTTAGATTTTTTTATTGCAAAGGAAACGGAAAAGGGCATATCTTTTATCCGTGATGGTGATATATTTATTTATTTACGATACCCGGGCTGCTAGCTAGAAACGTTTTTTCTGTCCTTTCTTTTCCAGGGATAGAATTTTTTTTTTTTACTAAGGTTCCCTTCTCTTTTCACAGCATAGCAAAAGATAATTGTGGTATCAATTCGTTTTTCGTCATTTAGACTAAATTCTGATAATTCGATCTTACAATTGTTTGTCAGAGCTTTGGATACTTTGTTGGTAATTATTTATTCCTTACAATATCCTAGAGGACCTAGAGAGTATGACTACGGAACAATTGTAAGATTTTGAATTCTTATAGGTTTCGCCAAATCACTCGTATTTCGATCCCCAAAATTTTTAAGACTTCAATTCCGCCCTGAATATCTTAAAAATTGAGGATCATAGGTGATTTTCAACGTAGATTAAAAAAAATAATGCTTTCCTTATCTCTCTAATCAGCCAATCAGGAACCAATTAGAAAGTTGAGTATCCAGTTGCAACTAAGATTTTGGACATCTTACTTTTAAAACCTCTCTACATATCATGTCTTTATTATATTAAAACTGAATCGATAATTTACAAGCGAGTTTAATACTTCCTTTATTACCAACAACAATTTACAAAAAATATAGACAGAAGAGATTTTAAACAAAACCTTTTCTGTCTATATTTTTGTAAACACACTGAAAAATACCCTCAATTATATTATAACACGGTAAAAAAGAAATAGATTGATAAAATCCGTATTCGATTATATCGAAAGTATCGATTAATCGTTGAGTTACTTTTATTATTATATTATCATCGATCGATATTGGATATCGACCCCATCTTTGAAATCGTAGATGAAAATTTCTGTCAAAATTAGTGTTGGAAATATTTTGTTCTCATAAATCATTTAAAATTGATATTGATAAATTTAATAGTGATTGCGTAGATAGTGATATATATTTTTTGGTATTGTATATATAACAAATATGTATTAACAAATTTTCTATTAGTATAGAGAAAACTTTAATATTGGTAAAATAAATAAAATAATTTCTGTTGATAGGTTTTCAGCGCGAATCAAGGTTTTTTCCTGCAAAGAAATTTCGTCGTAGAGTAAAAATTTTTATTAGAATATTTTAAAGGACTATCGTATTAAATTACATTTTTTATTTAATATGACTTGGATTATCTTTAATTGTTAAATATGAAATAACGATTAAATAAACATTTATATAGAATAAATTATAGAATATTGTATAGATTAGTGATTGATAAATAGATTAGTATTTAAATTTATCGAGTAATTTGATTTCACTCGCGCCAGCTGACAAACGTGTGTGTGTGTGTGTGTGTAGAATCCCGTTACTTGAGTCACTTTGGTTTCATATAAATAAAAGTTCTTCAAAAATATTTCTTTTCAGTATCAGTTGATTTAATATTCAGATAAATATTTTTATATAAATTATTATTATTACTCGTGTTATTATTATTATTATTATTATTATTATTATTATTATTATTATATTATTATTATATTATTATTATTATTATTATTTAATTAGGTATTAGATTTATACTTAAGATTTATCTGTCAGATCAGTGGTATCTTACAGTACAGGCGTCATCTCTCTCTTTGATTGTGACATCTCTTTCGTTATCCAATCCAGTGGTTCCCAATCTTTTTCTAGTGGTGCACCCCAAAAAATAAAAAATAGATTCCATGCGACCCTACCCTTTCACAATATATATATATATATATATATATATATATGATATATATTATATAATAAAATATAATATAGATATTATATATATATATATATATTATATATTTAAATATATATAATATATATATATATTATATATATATATATATATATATATTATATAATATATATATATTATATATATATTATATATATATATATATATATATATTATATATATCAATTATATATATATTATATATATTCTAAAAATAAGAATTTAAAGTTTTTTCTCCGCCTTGTTCGCGCAACCCCCGGTTATTTCGATCGAGATGCACTCCAAGGGGGTGCGCGCCAACCATTGAAATCACTGGTCCTCATCAATATCAAAAACATCGTCAATGTTATCGTTTGGTTAATTTATATATATTATATATATATATATATATATATATATCATAATATAATATAATAATATATATATATATTAATATATAAATATATATTATATATTTTATATTATTATAGTGGCGGCTCGTGAACTGAAAACATGGGGAGGCACTTACAAATATATAATATATATAATATATATATATATATACTATAATATATATATATAATATATATATATATATATATTAATAATATAAGATATTATATATATATATATATATATATTAATATATATAAATAATATTATATATATATATATTACAGTGAAAGTTATTTTCCTCTTACTGCTGCTGTTCAACGCGGAGGTTATATTAATAAAGTAAAGATTTTCGTAATTTTATTTTATACATGACATTTCATTCGTAAACTACCCACAATTGTAAAAGACTTTATAATTATAATTTAACATACAGTGTTAACTCCATTTAAAATTAAATTTCATAAATTTCGTACTCACGAGTTACGCACCCTACTATAATTTAATACGGAGGAAGTTTCTCTTTAACAATCTTATTAACCATCCTGTCCGTCCGGCAATTACACCCTTGTCGGTCAAGAGTCAAGATACTACTCTCCTTTTTAATCCTGCTTGTTTGCGTGATCCAATAATCTTGCAACCAGTTATATCATCGTAGTTCCCATAATTAAGCATATCACAAAACACGTATGCATTCTTATTGTTATTGACAACACAGTTTCATCATGAGGGAGGATGGCCTATCTCTGCAGTTTAGATGTTTATAACCTAGACTGATTGGACAGGTGATCCAAAATACAGCTCCTAATTCAAACTTAAAATTTTAACGTGCGTGAACTTAGCGGCTGCCCCCCGCATGAGTCCCAATCTGGTGCTTTTTCCTCGCTTTCTTACACCTTGGCAATCCTGTCTCAATATAGTAAAATTTTAGTAAATAACTCTCTCCTCTCTGTCTCTCTCTCTCTCTCTCTCTCTCTCTCTCTCCTTCCTCTCTCTCTCTCTCTCTCTCCTCGATATATATATTATATATATATATATTATATATATATTATATATATATATAATATATATAATATATATATATATATATTATATATATACTATATATATTAAATAAGTTTTTTTATTTAATTTTTTTTTTAAAAAAATAGTTTTTTTTTATTTTGTTTCAGATATTTATTGCAAAGGCAACTCTACTTATGAGTAGAGTTGACAATTTTGGGAGGATTCTATTTTAAGACGCCGATGAGGAGGCTTTGTGGAAAACTCCTCAAAATAGACAAAACATAATAAGGTTCTCTTTTACGTTGCCATGACAACCAGTGTTTTTAAAGCATTTAATTAAGCTCTTAGTAGGGCACATCGAAATGCCAGCCAGTCAAGATGATCATATGAAAAAATGTTTCGAAAGAGATAAATGATTTCATGCAAAATTAGCGTCCTTGTATAACATTTTAGAACATTATTTTGAATAGTAATAAATAGTAATTGGAATAATTTTATTACATTAGTTTCTTTTATTTTTTTTAGAGGAGGCCCGCCCTCCTGTGCTCCCCGTAAAGCTCGCGCCTGATATATATATATATACTACTATATATTATATATATATATAATATATAATATATATATATATATAATATATTATTATATATATATATATAAATACTCTGTTGCAACATTTAAAAAAGAATTGGATTGGTATATGGATGGTTTGGGTATCATATATACTCATATATTCATGTATTCCTCCGTTTGTCTGGTGTTGATTTCTGCCTGATCAACATTCCCTTGCTTGATATCGCAATTAGTCAAAGGCATGACACGAAATTAAAGTTTGATTACAACATTCTATTACTATTTCCACGTAGAATCATTTCAACTGAAAACCTTCACTTCAGTTGATGTTAATAAAACATCTTCACATCTTAATCTATTTTTTCCATCTGTATTACCTCTTACTTTCTTCTGACTTTCAGGATGCACCGATTCATAAGAAATAATCCTTATGGGTTGGTGTGGCTAATGTATTAAGAATACAGTTGTGACTATATGATTATTATGGTTTTGCATTTGTGGTGTCATTAAAAGGGAAAACTCTTCAAATTGACTTGAGTAGGTGACATTAACATTTATAAAATTGTGATAAGAAAATAGCCATAATGAATGATTTTTTATTATAGTAGGGCAAGGAGCAACCTCATACAAAAAAACAGGTTTTGTTTTATCATTTAATAAAATCTAAATCTTTAATTTAGAGGTGTAATCAAACTTTTTCGTTACGTCTTTGATTGTACTTCTTATTATTCCAAGGGTAAAACGGAGGTTGAATTTAAAGTTCTTTTATACAATATCTCGAGGGTCATTTCTCGTAAATGATATTACAAATATCATTCATAAAAGAAAACAGTTCCTTTTTCTGGCATTCTATGTTAGGAATCATTTTTATTTTCAAATTGTTATAACATTATTGTAGAGAGCTAACAATCATTCATTTTTCATTATTATATTTTTTATTGTACAACGCCGTTTGCAATAATTTTATATCTATTTTTTTATTTATTACAATATTACCAAAAACGTGAGCGTGGCTCCATCTTCTATGTATTGTAATAAATTTTGATATCCTTTTTTTTCTGACTAACCACGGCTACTACCAAGTAAACGGTCGTGAACGCGTTAGGAGTAGTTGTGGTTGAGAAAGATGCTCGACTATTCAGTCGGGGCTGGTGCACACTTCATTCACTGAATAGCAGGTACATAATAATAATAATAATAATAATAATAATAATAATAATAATAATAATATATATAATAATAATAATAATAATAATAATAATAATAATAATAATAAAAATAATAATAATAATAATAATAATAATAATAATAATAATAATAATAATAATAATAATAATAATAATAATAATAATAATATAATAATAATAATATATGAAGATGCATGCGTAACATTACTAACCCGAGTAGGATGGCATTTCTATGAAATACATTTATGTGTGGAATGCTCCACTGAACGCCTCTTTAATATAATTACCCACTTAGAAAGTATAAAAATCGGAATTTTAATACATATTAAGTAGTATATAAGAGAATATATATATATATTACATATATATATATATATTATATATATAATTATATATATATAATAATATTTATATATATTAATATATAATAAAATATATAATATTATATATAATATAATATAATATATATATATATAATATATATATAATATATATAATATATATAAATATATATATATATATATAATATATTATATAATATATATT
>JABUQX010000006.1:0-22500 GCA_015478945.1 Trachelipus rathkii
AGAGAGATAGGAAAGTTGTGAATGGGCAGGAAGGGTTGCTGGTGCAATTAAATCGCTGTGATGTAAGGGGACTAAGTCTTGGAGTGCGCTGGGTCTTACATGAAAGGGTATGTTGGTTACCTGTGTTATTGTATGTAGTGAGACTATGGTCTGGAATAAGAAGTATAAGATCTAAAGTTCAATGTGTTCAGATGAAAATCCTTAGGAGCATGCTAGGTTGAGATAGAATTAATAAACTGAGGATGAAACTTATGTAGAGAGTTGTGTCGGTGTGAAGGAAAGGGTAAAATGAAGAGATAAATTGAAGTATGGTTGAGATGGTTTGGTCATGGGTAAAGGATGGAATGATAGCAGGTTGGTTAAGCGGATGTAACTAGTGGGAGTGTGTTGGGAAACGCGACCGGCTGGGAGACGAGAGAAAGTGATTGAGTCGGTGAACGAATTCCTGAAGGAGAGAAATGTGAGTTTGGCAGAGGCGAGAATAAAGGTGCATAATAGGAGTGAATGGCGGGGTTTTGTATGGGGGCATGGTTGTGGCCCACGTGGGCCAAGGGATGAACCCTTACATTGACGTTTTACCATAGTGAGGGTCCGTCGGGGTTCCATGAAGCTCTAGGGTTGGATTTTTCTGTCTGTGACGAGTTCTTACTATTAATGGTATAATATATATATAATATATTATATATTATATATATATAATTATATATATATATATATTATATATATATATATATGTATATATATATAATATATATATATATATATATATATAATATATATATATATATATATTTTATATATATAATAATATATATATATATATACATAATATATATATATATATTATATATAATATATATATATATATATAGTATTAATAATATATATATAATATATATATATATATATATTATATATATATATTTGTTGGTGTTTATATTTTTGCTGATGTACCAAGGATTGTCCTGTTTTCGTTAAGTCAGAAGAATTAACAGTTTTTCTTTTAATATATAAATTAGTGTGGAGTATTTCTTTAATTTGTGACCACAAATTTAATCATCTCGTGAAGTCCTTTCTGTTTGTGGAATGGTGTTTTATTAATAGTTGTAGGTTTTTTGTTTTGGTTTCGTTTGTCTATGTGTTGACGTAATTTATTATTATTTATGATTTATGTATCGATTGAATTTATTTGAGATTATTAAGTAACCTAGTTGTTATTGATGTAAATTTGTTCGTGTACTAGAATCGTGGGTACTACTGGCTGATACTTGTTTTGCGAGGTCCTTTGATTTGTATTCATCTATGGAATTGATTGTGCTGAGATTAACATGTAAAAGAAGGCTTTATTGATCAGTTAGTATTGGTGTGCACCAAATATTTTCCAGGAGCTTTGCGGTTCAAGTGAGGTATTGTGGAGAAGTAGGGTAACAGTAATCTATTATTATTGTACAGTATATAAAAATACAATTAATTGTAAATAGATTATTTGGTTATCATAGAAGGATAACGTAGTAAAGAGAGTACTTTTATATTTCAACAAGTAGTAGTAGAGGAAACAACTTCACAGCAACAATCCAATTTGTGAGTATATATGTATGTGTTGTATTTTCGTAGTGTTGTCGGTAGCGGAGTAGTGGAATAGGTGCTTTGGCTACTCATTAATTTTTTAACAATAATATACTATATATATACCTCACTTCTGACCTGTGAACCCCCCAGTGGCGGCAGCAGGCTTTCCTGGAGGCAGTGTGGCCCTCCAATTAAGGTGGGCCAGGGGGCAGAAGTAAGTAAGTAAAGTATATATATATATATATATATTATATATATATCTATATTTATATATATATATATATATATATATATATATATATATATACTATATATATTAAATAGTATATGATATAATATATATTATATATATATAATACAATTACATCTATATATGATATATATATTTTAAAATATATATATATTATATATATATATAATATATATATATATATAATATATTATATATAATATATATAGATATTATTATATATATATATATATATTATATATATATGAGAGATTCAGGGAAGGGGAGTCGGGAGTCGAGCGTTTTCAAGGGGTAAGGAGTCGGGAGTCGATTTCCCAAAAAAGTCGGGAGTCGATTTTAAAAAAAAACGCCACTCCTTTCGACCTCCCAAAACAATTTTGTATAAATTTTTCACACAAAAATAAGGAAAAACTTATTGAATTTTTATTATAAAAAAAGTACATTTTTTTATTTTGACATTTGTTTGTATCTAATTTAAATTGTTTATTTTTTAATTTTTTCCTTATATTAAAAGAAAAAAAACTTTTTCCAGCGATATATTTTAACACTTTCTATATTATTTTTTCTTCCTGAGTCCGAATACGCTAATATTTTTCTTGAGAAACCAGTAGTTCATCCCCTACCGCCCAAATAAACATTTGGCTTAAATGATGCAGAGATATAGACATTATATATATATAATATATATAATATAATATAATATATATAATATATATATATATATAATATATATATATAATATATATATATATATATAATCACTATATATATAAAATTATATCAAAATTATAACCGATGGGAACGAAACGCTCCTCCTTAATTAAGCGTAAATTCTGAATTATAGCAATTAAAACACCATGTTTTCAATTTATGAAAAATAATTGAAGCAAATTTTAAAAATTGTCTTGTAATAAGACAGAAACGTACGATGATGTATCAGTTGTATGTAGTTTTTTCTTTAATTTCTATTTATAAAAGAAGTCGGGAGAGCGAGCGAAATCATTTTCGCTCCAGTCTTGCACCTATAGTAATGTAAAATCATACGTCTGGCAGCAATACAGAAAAAAGTTGTAAAATACATATACTAGTTTGGGGCGATTATCGTAATCGCCTTGTAAGTTGTACATTATTATTATTATTTTATTATTATTATTATTATTATTATTATTATTATTATCTTCTTATCTTATCTTCACCTTCTCTTTGCCCCAAGATTGGGGTAAGGTGCTGTACAAGAAGCAATCGGAAAAGAAAAGCAGTAGAGAACAATGACAAACGTCGAAAAGAAAGCCCAGCCTTACCGCCCCCTCTGTACCATTATTATTATTATTATTATTATTATTATTATTATTATTATTATTATTATTAATTATTATTATTATTATTATTATTATTATATTATTACCATTTATGTATTATTATTATTATTATTATTATATTATTATTATTATTATTATTATTTATTATATGGTCAGCCTCCCGAAAGCAACATGCATGTAACAAAAAAAACTAAAACAGCTACAAGAAAATAAAAAAAATTTATAATAATAACATTTCATTCATGAATTAAAAAAAAATAAAAAAAAAACTGCTTTTGAAAAATTTAAAATTGTTAAAAATGTTGGAAATATTACAGTTTTTTGACAATTCGAAGATGTCGAAAGGAGCTCCATGCTACGTAGAGAACGTTAAGGTTGCAAATGTCGATTTTTTTTTAACTAAAAGAAATCCCAAGGTAAACCAAAAGATGGACAGAGTCGGGGTTTCTCGGCACTACCGGGGGACGATGGAGGGGACGTTCCGTCCCCCCCTCTGTCCCTTCCGTCGGCTCGAACCCTAATTAAAGGAAATATAAAAGAAAAATTAAAACATTTTCCTCCAAGAGCCTAAATAAAAAAAACCAATATTTGGGAAACCTTGCTCTCGAGTACTGACTGCATGAAATGGAAGGGTTAAGAGAGGGTTCGATGCCAGCTCCAGTTATACTTAATATTTAAGGTGTTATTAATAAATTATTAGAATAAAAATAATTTTTTTTTAAGTTTCATTGATGAAATTGCTTGCTGAAATCAAAAATGGTAGTTATTTATTTTCTTGTAGCCGTTATAGTTTTTTAGTTACATGCATGATGCTTTCGGGAGGCTGTATATATATTATTATATATATATATATAAATATATATATATATATATATATATATATATATATATAATATATATTAATATATATAGTATATATATATATATATATATATATATATATATATATATATATATATATATATAATATATAATATAAGGTATATATTAAATACTTGAGATATTTTCGTTAGAAATATATCACTAATTCCAACCTTTTTTTTCACAATCTCCTCAGGGATGCTCTGTATTAGAATGAAATTATTGGGAAACAAATTTCCAAAAACTGTAAAACCAGATGGAAATTTTTAAACATTCCGAACTGTAAAACATGGTTTTTGAAACAATAGAGAGCCCATTGTGCCAGAGTGCTTGAAAATTATTTCGAAATGAAAGCAAACAACGAGGAAAAACTCAGAGATCAAGCAGGAGATTTGCAAAGAAATGACTGATCCTACTTTTGTATTTTGGGCGTCACATCCTTTTTTTTGCCAATATAATGCACACGTAATTGTTTTCTTTAAGTAATAAAATTCAATCAATGCAATGCGAAATAATTCTTATAACACAAGCTGTGAAGTGAATACAATTAGAATTAGGAAAGAATTAAAAACAGTATGACCATCAAAATGAAAGTAATTGAGGGAACCTATGATGTTTGTGAGGTGAAGAATCGTTAAATGCTTCCAATTACTACGAATTTAAAAAAGGCTGCCTGCGCATGAAAGTGTGTGACATAATATATCTCGTCTAAGGAAAAGGTTTTTCGTTTCCGTGATCATTCTAGTATCAGCTCACTTTTCGAGCGTGAACACTTTAAAATTTTTATAGAACCTCATTTCCGCACTAAGTGCATTAAAAGACCGTAGTTGTTTATCCATATTTCACATCTTGAGACACAATCTGAACTTGAAGTATATATTCTAGTGAAGATTTTTTAACTCCGAAAGGAGCTTTTGATTCTTTTAAGTACATTATGGAAAATGGAATGGATCAGATTTTTGAAGAAATATTAAAACCTGCTTAAAATTTTAATATCTAATCCAATGGCATCTGTTGAAACTGAAAGATGCTTTTGTAGATTAAAAAGAATTAAAACTCTTATTTTGAGAGGATGTGTTAACACCAGATTCTGTGAGGGGAAATTTTTATTAACCATTTAATTGCAAGGAAATATTTTAAAAATATCAAAATAAAAATGGTTATAAAGGGGTTCAGAGAGGGGTTTAGAGCAGAGACAAAGTTTCAGAACCGAGCGATGCTATTAATAATCGTTACAAATGTGTGTTGTTGAAATTTTCCCATTGGGAGTTCGGAGTCGATCAGTTTTAAAATATCAGACTCTTAGAGTCGGGAGTCCGTTGTTTTTAATATCGACTTCTGGGAGTCGGAGTCGGGAGTCGATTTATTTTTTTTCGACTTCCCGTCTCATCCACTGATATATATATATATATATAATATATATATATATAATATATATATACTATATATATATATATATATATAATATATATATATTATAATATATATAATATATTAGGATGGGTCTGGATATATAGGGTGATCGGTATCGGTATTCGGTAGTATCGCCATTTTGATGGTATCGGTATCGGTATTGCTTATCTGTTAAAATGGCCGATACTTAGCCGATACTTCTTAATTTTTTGGGTGAAAAATTATGAGCAACTTTTAGATTCAATAATTAATCTAGTTCGATATAGATAGCTAGACCAAGTTATGTTTTTTTTTCCCTCGATTTCCCTTTTTTAACTTAGATTTTAGCGTTTCTCCAACTTGGTCTTTAAGCGTAAAATTTACCATTTGACAGCCATTAATTATAATTTATCAGATTTTATCTCTACTTTTTTAGTTTGATCATAGTATTTATTTATTTATTTTTTTTTTTGGTACGCAATTTCGTGAGAGCGTGTGGGTGCGTGAGTGTTTTTAAACTTCCTGGATTATTCATATTTTAGATATTTGCTGTTAATAGGGTTTTATCGTTTTAATTTAGGTTTTAGCGTACGTATATAATTTATCCTCATTTCTCCTTTGGTTTTTTGTCTATTGTTTCTGTCTGTTTTTTTTTTGTTTTTTTGATTGCGTGTGCGTGTGCGGGTGCGTGATGATAGCAGATTTGCACAGCGTGCTTTCTTGAGTTTACCAAACATCAATGGCTTTGCCCCAAAACCCCTTAACTCTGCATCCGATGGAATACTGACCTCTCTAACTTAACCTAACTTTATGGCTCTTGTCCTGAGAACCAGATGGCTAAGAATGCATCCTTCAACTCGTTAATATATCCAACTATAACTTTTTTTTAATTTCCGGTTGAAGGGTGGAGTATGTGCCTATGGTAACATAAACACTCCTTAACACGTCTCGAGGAATCTCGAATCTCCTGACTTCGATGTTCTGTGGCTTTTTTTTTTTTCTTTCTTCCTTCTACTACAATATCTTAATGCTTCTGCTACTGTTCTCCTAACAGAACAGATTTTCATGCCTTTTTTTGATTCCCTTACTACTTCTCACGAGACTGTTATATCTCCTCATCCAAATACTGAGGTTCTTCTATTTAGGGGATTTCAATGTAACACAAAACTGAATTGTTTTGGGTTTCATAAGTACTGATTTATTTGGGAGGAAGCCGAATCATTCCAGTATTCTCAACGATCTGGAGCAACTGATTAAATAGCCTACACACATTTCGGATCGTCCCAACTGATTCTTGAACACACTTGAAAACCTTTGTTTTCAGCCACTAGTCCCTTCTTCTATAAATACACCCTTCGCTTCTATCGGTAAAATCTGACCACTTAATTTTAATACTTCCATCCGAACATCTCCATCCTCCATGCGGTTTTTCTGGCCACTGTTGATCGGGCCCGATTGGGGGGCATTGGTTGCTCTAGCTAAACTATAATTGAAGTGACTGCTTTGACTCTGAAGACGCCTCAGCTTCTTCAGCCAAAAAAGTGGGAACTGTAATTGTTTAATGGGATGAGCAGGTTTCATTCCTTCTTGGACTAAACTTTTTTCTCCTCAAAATCCATGTTCGATCGTGCTTGTCCTTGGCCATTCAGGCTAGAGACATGCTTAATCGGGTGTGGAAAAATTTTCGTTCTCCTATCGCTCTTTTCAATTTTCCATTCAGCTAGAAAATCGTTGCAGGGATACTCTTCGAAGGAGCAAAGCGGACCTTCATTAAACGAAAATGCGCTGACCTCCTTGGCTCTCCTACTGACAAATCTCTCTGGCCTCTTGCCAAAAACATCTCTAACAACATTTCCTCTTATTCGCTCTGATGAATTCTGTTGTTAATACTCCAACGGAAAAGGCCAATCTCTTTGGCCTCCTATTTTCCTCTAACCCAACCATGAGCGATTCTGGCATTTCTCTTCCTCCTTCTTCTCCTCTCAGGTGTCCTATGCCTTTACCTGTCATTTCATTTGATCTGGTGCATGAGCTCCTGAAATCTTGAAAAAAACGTTAGAGGCGGCGTGGCCCGATGCATTCCTCTCGAGAATTTTTGAGGAGTGGTGCTTCGCGTGCTGACCTCCACCCCTCGTAACACTATATTCTATATGCTTAATCTAGCACTTTCCTCTCAGTGTTGGAAGCGCCGCATATGTTCCAACCTAGTTCCGAAAAAAATGATGGCTGTCTGATCCTTCTAACTTCGCTCATAGCTTTCATTTGTATTATTTTCTAAGATCTTTTGAAACCCTCTCAACTCTCACTTTTAGATCATCTGGAAACTCTTTTTCTCTTCTTTCTGATTACCAGTACGGCTTTCGGTGCTCGCAGATCTACTGGCGATATACTTCCTATTTAACAGATTAAGTTTTCGCCTTAGGACTACGGAAGATTGGTGTGGTGCGCTTGCACATATCCCAAAGCATTTGACCGGGTATGCTACGCTCCACTGCTCTCCAAGCTCCCCTCCTTGGGTTTCCTTCTTCTCTTGCTTACTATGTCTAGCTTTCTTTCAAATCACTCAATGTTGGCTGTTGTGATGGGGCGACTCTTCTTTTTTTGTCAATAGTTGTGTTTCTTCAAGGGTTCTGTGTTTTATCTCCTACGTTATTCCTGCTTTTCATCAAGATCTTCTCACCTGCACATTCAACTCTATCCACTCATGTGTCGATGACTTGACCCTTTATTCGTCAACTCATATCAATTCCTGCTCCCGTCTTTACTTCTGGAATTGGCCTCTCGTCTTCAATCTTTAGATCTATTCTTTGCTGATCTGGATAGATTTCAGGGTTTGGGTCGTCGCACACAGCTGTGAAATTTAAATTCTTTAAAAACCCAACTTCTACAAATCTTTCTCTCTAAGACACTTCTTCTATCTCTTTCGACGGTTCCTCGTCCTCCTGTTGACAATATAAACATCCTGCCTTAACATAAACAAAAAAATCTTGGAAACCTCAAGAATCTCAGTGGTGCTAGGGCGGCCTCAAAGAAAACTGGGGGATTTCTGTTTAGAGTGCGAGACTTTTTTTCCTCTCTCAGTTACTCCAGCTATACAAGGGTCTCATCCGCCTTGTATGGAGTAACTGCTCTCATATATGTGGGGGGGGCGGGGTCTGGTTTCATCCGGCTTTGGATAGGGTCGAGGTCAAAGGCCAAAAGACTTTTAAAAAAGTGTCCTGTACTTTCTAGTTCAACTTGACCCTTTATATTTGGGCGGCGCGATGTTGGTGCTTTATCCTTTTTTTATAGGGTACTGGGACAAGGAAGTGCTTGAGGGACTATCCACCTCGCGTACCCACCACCTTTACGACGGCCCTCGTAAAACAAGGGGTGCTGTGTCGGCACATGAGTTTTGGTGTTGATCGTTAGTAACTTCCAAGACTGGTTCGCTGGGTGGCTGGTGCTATCTCTTCTTTCCCTGCACACTATGTGGTCTGTGAATTCTCTTCCATCATTTTTGTTTCCTACTCAATTTATTTCCCTCACTTTAAAGCCTGCGTTCTGTGCTCATCTGCGTAATTTTGCGTTAGATGGATTTTTGAGGCTTTCAACACCCACTCCTTGAATACGGGTTCTGGCCGTTAGCTGGCGGTGAAAACTGTAAAAAAAATTTTTAAATAAATAAAGTTATAAATAAAGGAATTCCTTTAAGCTAGCTGACACCCGCACAATAGCGATGGCCACTCCGACGGTGAAACCACTTCTAGAATGCATTAAAATAGCATAACAGAGGAGCTTGACCTGACCAAAAAAAAAAAAAAAAAAAAAAAAAAAAGGAGACAGAGAAGTGGAAGCCGCCTTAACAGCAACCCCTGGCACAACAGCACTGATAGTGAAGATGGTGGCTTTTCAGCAAATAAACCTAATGAAGCAGTTGATATTGGATATTTAGACTTTGATAAGTTCATGGCCGAAATTGCATTGACATCTCACTCACCTTCAAAGGAATCACACCAAGGAACCCCATCGAAATAAACTGAAGAGACAGTCATCAAGGAGCAAAGATAAATTCAAATTGCAGTCTGTGAAAGAGGAAATGACGGCCTACGAAAACATAAGAGCAGCCTACAGAAGAGATATCCTTTCATGCGTGGCCTGAAAATGGCAAGGTTTTTCAATTATTATCAGTGCTTGCAGGCCAATAATTATCAGCACCTTCATCAAGTCGAAGAGAGAGCTGTATTTATAGTGTAGGTAGGATATGTCAAAACCCCAAAAAGGAACCAGTCTCTCGCCAGAATACTAAGTGAAAGCTAATGTTTTGCATCACAATTTGTAATTTTTGAATTTGAGTATTGCATGATTCTATCTCAAAGGAGTATTTTATTATGTCAAGTTTGAGTAATAGCGGTTTTTTTAAATTTTAACTTTTCGGCTGATTAATTGAGGTCTCTTCCTTTCATTATTTTTATTCTTTCTATTGTAGCTAGTTAAGAATCTTCTTTGTAATTGTAATCATGTTAAACATAAAAGCTAGTAGCTAAACCTTGTGTTAATACTTATTGAAAATGGAAATGGAATATTTTTTAAATAAACACAAACATAAAACAGATTTATTAATTATTATAATTTTGGCCAATTATCATTCCTAAAGGTACATTTAATTTATAAAATAAATATAATTGGGCACAACCAAATATGAAGTACAGGGAATGCAAACTTGAGTTGCCTAGCAGTGTTGCACAAATGTTGGTCTATTTATTAGGACTGTTTGTGAGAGGAGTGTTAATTGGAAATTAAGTAGTCGGTATCGGTAGGTATCGGTATCGCACCTAAAAAAATAGAGTATCGGTATCGGTATCGTATCGGCCTCTTTTCTGGTATCGTACATCCCTAATATATTATACTATATATATATCGGTATATATATATATAATATATATATATATATATAGGTATATAATAATAGGTATTAATATATATATATATATAATATAAGCTATATATATACCTTAACATTTTTGACACAGCTATGCATCAACTTTTTCACAAATATAGTAGAGCAATATCTGTATGTGATCCTCTCATGAATTTCATCAAGAATTATGTGTGTATATGTCATCAAGGGGACTTCCTAGTTGTATGGCTTTTGCACCAACACTTGAGTTGTGACATAAAGCAAGTCTTGTGTTCGGGTTGAAGTTAGCATTTTGCAAAGCCAACCTAAATTGAAAAAAGAATAATATATTATTATATATATAGTAAGTAGATATATATATATATATATATATATATATATATGATAATATATATATATATTATATATAGTATATATATAGGTATATATTATTATTGTATATATTTTTAGGTATATATATAATAGTATTAGTGAAGGTGATGATTAACGTCATCGGCAAAATTTGCAATATTTTTATGAAATCGTCAATCATCACGTCCAATGTTTAACAAAATATTGAGAATTTTCGGATAATATTTAAAACAATAATACATATATATATATATATATTATATAGTATATATATTAGTATATATTATATTATATATATTATATATAATATATATAATAATATATATATAATATATATATATATATACTAATTTTAGGGGCATGCTAGGTGTGAGAAGAATTAATAAAATTAAGGAATGAACGTAATTAGAGAGATGTGTGGTGTGGAGAAAGGGTAAATGAGAAGAATAAATGAAGTATGTTGAGATGGTTTTGGTCATGTGGAAAGGATGAGATGATAAGGTCCTCGGTTTGTTAAGCGGTATGTAAATAGTGGAGGAGTGGTTGGAACCGACCGGTCTTGGGAGATTACCGAGGAGAGAAAGTGGATTGGAGGTCGGTGAATTTGGCCGCATATGTGGGTGAAGGACGAGAAACTGTGTAGGTTTTGCACGAGGCCGTAGAATAAGGTGCATGAGGGGTATAGGAGAGCAATGGCGGGTTTTGTATGGGGGCATGGTTGTTGCCCCCACCTGGGCCAGGGATGAACCCTTAACATTGACGAATATTACCGATACGTGAGGGTCCGTCGCGGTTCCATGATGCTCTAGGGTGGATTTTCTGTTGTGACGAGCTCTTCGCTAATTAATGTGGACAGGGAGGGGAACGTGTATAGGCTGGGCTTTCTATTTCGGGACGTTTGTCATGTTCTCTGGGTTCTCCTGCTTTTTCTTTTCCGATGCCTTGTAAGCTGGCAGCCGTGTGACGGCGGGGCGGGCCATCTTGGGGCAAAAAGTAGTGAGGAGGTGAAAGAAAGAGGAAGAAAGAAAGAAAGAAAAAATATAGTATTATATATATATTAGTATATTATATATATATATTAATATATATATAATAATTATTATATATATTATTTATTATATATATATATTATATTATGGATATAGTATACATATATATATAGTATATATATATACGTCATTTTGCTTGGTATTTTAACATTCCAGTGCCTAATGGTTCGCCATTCTGTTCTGCGTTCATATCCACATTCATCCTCCAGACAACCATCTTAGAGACACCACCTTTTATTCACATATCATTACACATTTTTATATCCACACCCCTCTTCTAGATAGTATCTTACAGACATCCCTATTCCTTAATATCCTAATGTTGGGAAAAAAATATGCCACATCATACTGTCCTGTGTGTCGTAGAAGGCGACTAAAGGAACGTGGTAGTTTAGATTGGCTGCCACTAGCCACTTATATCTTTTGCGGGAATGCTAATAGCATGCCTCGGAGAAGCTCGTGATCGCGTAAACGGCCTTCTATCTTTCGCGAAAATGTATGAATCGAATGGTAACAATGGAATGTCAGAGGAAATAAATGTTGAAGGAGAGGAGGAGAAGAGGCGATGGATGTATTTAGGATGGGCAAATTTGATTTGCTTACCTGTGACTGAAACAAAGATGAAGAAAACGGTGAAAATGAAGTGGTGTGGTTGAAATGTGTTGTGTTGGTGTGGAAAGGAATGAAAGGGGGATAAAAGGGAGTTGCAATCTGATGAGTGACTTTGGTAGAGAGCTATGGTAGATTTTGAGTGTGTGAGTACTAGAAATTCTAAAGGTTAAATTAACGTTTGAAAAGGTCAAAATTTGTGTGGCTGTGACATATGGTCCGTCCCCTGGGGTAATGTTGAAGAGAGTGCGATTTCTGGGATAATCTGAATAAATGTTTAGGATGGGGTGAGTAGGAGAATTCAGTTCATTTGCCACATATCTGCCCAACCCAAGGGATTTTTTTTTTTTTTTACAGGTTGTCACCAAACCAACTCACGGGCAAGAGCCCTATTCAAGGAGGGGGTGTAGTTCGCTCAAAAGTTCACCCTCTAGCGCAAATTACGCATATGAAGCAAAGACGCGGGCTTTAAAGTGAGGAGATTAAATTCAGCAGGAAATACAGAAAGATGGAAAGAGAAATTCCACATAACAGAGGTGGTGGGAAAGAAGGAAGCACCACACAAACTAGCCTGAAAGTTACCAATGTCAACAAAATACTCGTGCGCAGATACAGCACCTTTGTCCTACGAGGGCGTCGTAAAGGTGTTGGTACGACGCGAGTGGATAAGTTCCCTCGAGCACCTGCCGCCTGCGGTACTATAGAAAAGGGATAAAGCACAAACATCGCGACAGCAAAGCTAGAGGGTCAAGTGAACAAGAAAGTACAGAACAAACAGTTTATAAGCCTTTTGCCTTTTGACTCGACCCTGTCCAAGAGCCGGGTGAAAACCAGCGCCCCACCCCCCCCCAGATATAAAAGCAGTCTCCATACATGAGCGGATGAGACCCTTGTATAGATGGAGCAACTGAGAAGAGGAAAATATAGTCTCGTAGTCCTAAACAGAAACTTCCAGTTTTTCTTTAAGGCGCCTAGCAAACATCTTGTTGAGCTGAGGTTTTCCAAGCTTTTTGTTTGTGGTCTTTAGTGTTAGGGAGTGCAAGGAATGTTTATATTTGGTCAACAGAGAGACAAGAGAACCGTAGAGAAGAGATTTGAATATGTTGGGTGTTTTTGGAGGGGGAGATTATTGTTAAGAATAGTTTGTTTATTAAAGAATTGAATTTCACAAGTGATGACGAACCCCATCCCGGAATTTCTATCCATGATCAGCGACGAAGGAGAATCTGATAAGTATTCAGACGAGAGTGGCATTCTTAGAAGTAAAATAGGGAAGCAGAATTGATACGAGTTGAAGAATGAAGGTCGAGCAATCGGCATATAAGTGGATTGGAGAGTTAGAGGGTGCAGTGTGTAGATCATTAATGAAAAGTAGGAATAGTAGTAGGAATAGCACAGAACCCTGAGGGAACACCACTGGATTGACAGAAAAAGAAGTCGCCCCATCAACATCAGCCGACATATTGAGAGATTTGAAAGAAAGCTATACATAAGAAATCAAGAGGGATGAAACCCAAAGGAGGGGAGCTTGAGAGCAGTGACGCGTGCCATAGCTCGGTTCTAAAATGCTTGTTAATTGTCAGCGCCACCGGGAATCGCAGGAGTTCCCCTGTAGTTCCTTAGAGGCTGAGGGAAAACACGGCATAAATCGGGTAGATAGGAAGTATATGGTCGTCCAGTAGAGGGAGACCGACGCCGGGAGAGAGTCGTACTGGCGATCGAATGAGTTTTCCAGATGATATAAGTGAAAGTGAGAGTTGAGTAAGGGGGTTTCAAAAGAGTTTTAGTTAGAATATTCACATTGAGAGCTTCAAGGGGAGCGATAGTTAAATTATCAGAGCGGCTTCCTTTTTTTGTGAATAGTTGGCTACCCATAAACGAGTTTAAAAACACAGAGGAAAAGTGATAGTATTTTGAGACCATAGAGAGATAGTTAATCGAGAGGGCGGGGATAGCACGGAGCACACTTTCCCTCAAACTCGGGGAGAATGCCATCCGGGACACTCGCCTTCGCTAAGTTCATAGATATCAGGGGCCGCATGCACCCGATCAAGATGTAATCAAAACAGGCAAATGGCATAGGGATTCACCTGAAGAGGGAGAAGAGAGTACAAGAGGAACTGCCAGAAGATCGTCCAGGGTTGACTTAGAGAGAGGAAAAATAGGAGGCCGACGAGATTGGCCTTTCAGTGGGAGAATTAGCAACAGAACTATCAGATCGAATAAGAGGAGGATATAGACAATTTCAAAAGTTGCTAAAGACTAGATGGGTTTTTGGCAAGAGGCCCAGAAAATTGTCAGTAAGAGAACCAAGGAGGTTTAGCGCACTTTCGTTTCATTTTGATGAAAGTCGCTTTGCTCGGTCCGAAGAAGAATTCCCTGCAACCATTTCCTAGCTGAAAATGAAAATTAAAAGCGGAGTGATACGAGAAGAGAATTTTTTCCAGGCGTCCGATATGCAACTGTACTCATAGCCTGAATGGCCAAGAAAACAAGCACGGGGGAGTAAACAATGGGGATTAATGAGGAGTTAGAATGATTTAGTTTGAAGAATGACTGAACCTGTCTCATTCCTTCAAACGATTAACAGCTCCCATCCTAGCTTTTAAATCTCTTATACATCCATCTTATTTGCTTACGAGGTAGCAGCCAATTTGGTTATCATCTGCAAACTTGGAAACCCTAGAGTTTAAGTCCCTGGTCTAAAATATTTGAGTACATATCGTGAGGAAACAGCCTTTAACTAAGAAATGCATTACGGACCTTACGGAGAACATGTGTCACATTGTCCATAATTTAAATACTTTCATTTCATGATTAAGCCATCTTAATTATTTTATTATTTATTTATTATTTTATTTATTATCTGGACTATGAGGAAAACTTCCCTTTTATGTGCTTTAGACGGTGGCCCTTTTTCAGCAGGGTAACAATCGGGAAGGACTGGAAGAGAGGTTGAGAACTTTAAGACCAGCTATCCCAAACCAGCGCCAAACGTGTTCGCAGTCGGGTTTTAATTCTTGCCCCCAGGGAAGATAAAACTCCAACTGCTGCTACGCGGAGGGTTGAACCAGCGTCCTTCGCATTGAGAGTGGGCGCGAGTGCAACCTTCTACTCCACGAGGCCGTTATTATATTATTGATCATTATTATTATTTAGACTTTAGGAATCAAAAATTTGATCGCCAAATAAGGTTCAGGGTGTTGAACCCTACTGGACCCCCCCGTTGTCTTTAAGCCTTATATATATTATATATATATTATATTTGGATAGGTAGTATTATATAATGATATAGTACATATATAACTATGATATATATAGTATATAGGGTATACAGTTATAATATAGGTGAGTATCTATATAAGTCAGAAGAGAGAGTAGGGGAGAGAGAGAGAGAGAGAGAGAGAAGAGAGAGAGAGAGAGAGAGAGAAGAGAGAGAGGAGAGAGAGAGAGAGAGAGAGAGAGAGAGAGAGAGAATCGTTGAAGTGAGAGAGAGAGGAGAGGAGACTTGAGAGAGAGAGAGAGAGAGAGGAGGGAAGAGAGAGAGAGAGAGAGAAGAGAGAGAGAGAGCGAGAGAAGAGAGAGAGAGGAGAGGAGAGAGTAGAGAGAGAGAGAGAGAGAGAGAGAGAGAGAGAACGAGAGAGAGACAGAGAGAGAGCAGAGAGGAGAGAGATGAGTAGGAGAGTGTAATAGGGAGAAGAGAGAGAGAGAGAGAGAGAAGAGAGAGAGGAGCAGAGAGAGAGAGAGAGCGAAGAGAATGAGAAGAGAGAGAGAGAGAGAGAAGAGGAGAGAGAGAGATATTCACATAGTGAGAAAAGAGAGAAGAGATAAAAGAAAGATGAGAGAGAGAGAGAGAGAGAGAGAGAGAGAGAGAGAGAGAGAGAGGGAGAGAGAGAGAGAGAGAGAGACGCGGGTTTTATACATGCTCCGAAAATGTTATTAACTCGATCGACAATATCGCGTTGCAAACTCTTGCAAAAATCTACCCTATTTTGCTTGAGCGATATCATTTCCGATTTTTAAACTTTGAAGCCCTGTAGAACTTTATATAGTATATTCCTTTTTTACTTAAATTTACTGAACCGCTTATCTAAATTTTGGCTTACAGAACTAAGAGCTCAATAGTGATATGACAAGATGGCAGATACTTCTAGAGAGACTCCACTTGTTAATCAGGACAAGTTTTCAGTATAATACATAAGGTGTAGGGGAAGTAGATAAGTTATATACCATCAAACCAAAGATAATATATATATAGTATATATATATATATATATAATATATATATTATATATATATATATATATAAAAAATATATAATATATATATATATATATATATATATATATATATATTTTACCTACCTTGTACCCAACTAAACTTCCTAAGGCCCACTGTCGTTCATGACAAACACGCTTTGCCAGAGAAATAGCAGCTATTTTTCTTGGCTGGGTTACCAATATATTCACAGGCTTATGTTTTTCATAGCCGTCATCAAGAATAAACTGCGGAACTTGAGTAGACTTTCCACAGCCTGTGCCTCCTTCAATTACAATAACTGGGTAGTTTTCAATTTTCTCCAAAATCTAAGGGACAAAAAATATTAATAAAATATTTATAAATGCACGCTGATACAAGATAGTTTCAACAACTTATTTAAAACAACAACTCATTAGAATAAAATTTGCCCACCTCTTTTTTCCAATTTGAAACTGGAAGTTTTTCTGCTGCTGGATCATATTTTGAGAAATTATATTGGTAGTAAACGTAAGTCAAGTTCTCCTCAGTTTCCATGCAACTTTTAAATTCATCAAATTCTGAATCGGCAATGGTACTTATATCTTCAAGCTGTCTTTCCCTCTCTTCATTTTTACTTTTAATTTGTAGTTTATTTGAATGTGAAAAGACATCCTGTTTATATTATATATATATATATATAATTATATGATAATCATCATTATCTTCCTTTTTCCCGCAAGACTGGGGTAAGGTGCGGACCTGCATCGGAAAAGAGAAGTAGTAGAAGATTATGACACAAGAGCCAAGCCTTACCGGCCACTCTATACCTATTAGTGAGAAATCGTCGCAGTCAGAAAATCCCCTAGAGCTTCACGGGACAGCCGACGGAACCTCACTATGGCATATCGTCAAGTGTAGGGTTATATCCCCTGGCCCAGGTGGGCCACAACCATACCCCCTCACAAACCCCGCATTCACTTCCTATTATGCACTTATATTCTCGCTTCTGCAACTCCCATTTCTCTCCTTCAGACATTGGTTCTGACTCACTCCACTTTTCTTCAGTCTAACCGCAGCCGGTCGATTCCCAACACACTCACCACTATACATCAGCTTAACCAAAAGACTGTCATTCATCCTTTCCACATGACCAAACCATCTCAATGTATTTTTCATTTATTCTCTCATTTACCCTTTCTTCACACCACATAACACTCTTAATACGTTCATTCTCAATTTTATCAATTCTTTTCAACACCTAACACGCCCTAAAGATTGTCCATCTGACACATTGAAACTTTAGATCTATACTCTTATTCCAGACCCATAGTCTCACTACTATTTATTAACACAGGTAACACATACCCTCCATGTAGACCCTAGCGCACTCAAGACTTAGTCCTTTACATCACAAAGGATTTAATTGCACCCGCCATCTTCCTGCCCATTCAAACTTTCTACTACACTCTGCATTCATTCGTTCCCTTTTTCATCCAACTATATTCTATTAATATAAAACTCAGACACTTGTTCCAGCTGTCACCATCTAACATAACTTCACACTGAGGACTGCTCTCACTCACAACCATAACCTAACTCTTATCTACATTTACTTTCAAATCCTCCTTTTACACACCTGAAAATACTCTCTACCAATCCTCTCAAGCTCTCTTCAGATTCACCCACAAAAGCAAATCTCCGCCTATAATAGTAGGGGGCACCCTCCATCACCTCTATTCTCCATCATTCTATACCATTTCCTGCCACCTCATCTCTAATCTCTTTCATAAGCCCCATCATATACAACTGATAACAAGGGGAATAACACATCCTGCATGCACTCCGCTTATTAATATAAACAATCACTTTTGACACCATTTAATTCTTACACACGTTTCAATATCGTCATACATATACTTTTGATTCCATTATGAAGCCTACCACCAACATATCACTAAAACCTGCCGTAGAGCTTCCCTATTAATCCTATCATACGATGTTCCAAATCCATAAAACCTAATACAACTTATTCTTCTTCTTCCCTCATTTTCTCAGTTATTTGTTTCAATGTAAGAATTTGATCCACACATCCTCTTACCACTCTAAACGCACCTTGTTCTTTCACCAATCAGTCCTTCATCCACTCGACGCACTCTTTTTTGACTAAAATACAGCATTATCTTTCCTACACACTCAATAACTATTTCCTATAATTCTACAGTTTCCCCTTCTCTCCCTTACCTTTATATAAGGGTACTATTACGTCTCCTCAATCCTCGGAAATAATACCCTCCATAAAGGCTTTATTACACAACTTCCAAATCTAATCAATCACCATCTCGGCCTCCGTTCTGGATGCATTTTACCAGTAATTTCATCTATACACGCAGATTTACCATTCTTTCAACTTTCTCATCTACCATTACTTCCTCCTTGCTATGAACCCTCATCCCAAAATACCTATTCCTTCTTGCACCTCAAACCCTCACACATTCACTATCAACTCTTCAATTACTGTTAATATTATACAAATTTTTGAAGTGTTCTTTCCCCACACATTTTTTTTTTGTTTTTTTTTTTTTTTTTTCCCTCACTCCTTTCATCAATTACAAAAGCAATTCCTTATTCTAAGCAGGTTCCCCTTATTCTAATTCTTAACCTTTTGGCGCTTCCATCGCTTCTAAGTCAACATTCATCTCCTTTCACTGTTCATTTATCTTATTTTTTTACTACGTATGCAGTTTTTTAGTATTTAATTTTTTCCTCCTTATATACTTCCAAACATCTTCTTTTGAAACTTCATCATTGCCTCTCCATTATATTATAGTATATATATATATATATATATATATATTATATAAAAAAAAAAAAAAAAAAAAAAAAAAATTATATATATTATAATATATTATATATATATATTATATATATCGGTATATATATCGATATATATATAATGCTAAAATTATCTTGCTTGTTTTTCAGGTACTTGTATATTAATTGCAGGATAAGTTGTTCATTTTAATTTGGAATAAGTATGTCAGGAAGTAAAAGTTTAGTGTGGAAATACTTCACAGTTAGCACTAGTGATAGTTCATTAAGTTTATGCAACCTATGTCATGCAAAAGTGTCACGAGGTGAAAAAACCTCAAAAATGCAAACTACAACAGCAATGCTGAACCATCTAAAAAATAAACATCAGGTAGAATATGAAAGTGAAGCAAAAAAGAAATGTAAACAACAAAAAAGAGCATCATCACCTAGCAACCTTGCTGGACCATCACAAAGTAAACCTCGGCAAATGACTTTAGTTGAAACTATACAGAAGACACAAGTCTGGGATATCAGTGCCCCTAAAGCTAAAGCCATACACACCACAATTGCAGAAATGATTGCTGTTGATATACAACCCATTTCAATTGTCGAAAATCAGGGCTTTAAACGTTTGATGGGAAAAGTATGTCCAAACTATAATATCCCTAGTAGAAAATATTTTGCAGAAACGGTCTTGCCTGACATTTACAGCAAGTTATTTACAAAAATTAAGGATTTAGTATCAGCTTCCAATTATCTTTCATTAACAACAGATATATGGACTGCAACTACAGCAAATAAATCTTTTATAAGTTTAACAGCACAATGGTTGTCTGCAAACTTTGAGCTAAATAGAGCAGTTTTAAGAGTTAAGCACTTTCCTGAAGCACATTCTGCCATAAATATTAGTGAAGAATTACAAACTTGCTTAAGCAGTTTTGATATTCCCCTCACTAAAGTACATGTAGTTTTGAGAGACAACGGTGCCAATATGGTTGCAGGAATAAGAGAAAGTGGTCTTCCTTCTTTATCATGCTTCATTCATACCCTGCAACTCTGCATTTCTAGTGCAATTCTATCTCAACAGTCAGTAAGTAATATCTTATCAACATGCCATGCTCTTGCAGCACATTTAAATCATTCACCAAAAGCAACCTATCAATTTGAAATGCTGCAGAAGCAGTTGGGATTATCCACTCACAAATTGAAACAAGATGTCAAAACAAGATGGAACAGCACATATTATATGCTAGAAAGATTCCTTGAACAAAGACCAGTAATTGCTGCTTATACTGCGGTGACTGCCGACCAAAATATAGCTGAAAAAAATCAAATCAGTGCCTATCAATGGACAATAATTGAAAAGTTAGTGAATCTGCTCAAGCCTTTTGAGGAGTTAACACTTGAAAACAATAAACAAAATGCAACCTCTTCTTTGATCATCCCATCAATATTGGCATTACAACTGCTTCTTAAGAAGGTTATCAATACAGATAAAGATGAGCCAGGCAATTTCAGTGGAATAATTACTATGGCAGAGGAACTACTAAGGTCACTTGAAACAAGGTTTAAAACTTACCTGTCTAGCAAATTGTTAGCAATTTCTACATTCATACAGTAGATCTCAGATTCAAGCTACAGTTTCAAAAGACTACATCTGAGAACATGTATAAATGGTTGTATGAAATAATTGAAAATATTAACAGGGATGAAAAAGAACATATGAAAAACTCTGATTCCTCTGAATCTGATTCAAACCAAGGTTCAGGTAAACCTTTTGTTGGCTTTTCTAGTTATGTAAGCTTAGACGATTGCTTTGCAGAAATAGCAAAATCTAACGAAGATGACTATCACTATGAGCCTGAGTCAAGTTCTGCAGAATATCCTCTTACAAAAAAGATTCGCAAGGAAATAGCTACTTACTTGTCTCTACCTATTTTGAATAGGGCAAAAAATCCATTAGAATGGTGGAACCAAAATAAAAAAAAAATTCAGGATATTATAGACAGTAGCTCTGAAGTACCTGTCTGCTCCATCATTAAGTGTAGAAAGTGAGAGACTATTCAGTACTGGAGGAAATATATATGAAGCAAAAAGTTGTTTAAGTCCTGAAACTGGAGAAAGACTAATGTTTCTTCATTATAACCTGCCCCTTTATCAGTATGAGTACTAAACTAGTAAACTATAAGCTTTTTCAATTTTCAATGAGTTTCCACTTTATTTTTATTCAACTACCATATGTATTCCCAATAAATAGTAACTTAGTAAATTATAATGTTTTCAATTTTGAATACTTTTTATATTAAATGTATTAAATGAGTATTAAATTATGTATTATGTATTAAATAAAAAAATAAAAAACAAAATTAAAAAAGAAAAAAAGCCATAGTGGCATAGCTATAGCCTTATTAGCCTGATGAGTTACGTGGTGGTGACGAAATGTCACAATTTACCTATTAACTATTCAGCAAAAAAGCCGAATACTGAATATTCGGAAATATGGCTGAATACCGAATATTTGCTGAATATTCGGTACAGCTCTAGTTTCAACAGGATGATTATTTTTTATATTTGGTCATTTGCAAAATAATTTATATTTTTGGTTAAAGTTAACCTTATATGTTGACAAAAAAATAAAATGTTTTATTCGCTGGTTTCACATCAACAGGGTGATCATTTTGTAGTTTTTGGGTAGATCATTTTTTTTGGCATTTATAATGAGAACTTTAACTTCATTATTTCAGCTTTTTGTAATTCTATTACAAATTCTCAAATTGTAAGGTCAAATTTTGTAATAACCTTTGCTTCTAAAAAAATATTCTTTAAACATAAATTTGTCAAAATTTTGCATCAAAATCACTGAAAATGCTATTTTTAGTGTGATTTTTAGGGAGGAATTGAATTTTTTTAAAGCTTGAAATATTTGAGGGAGAAATAATTAACTTTTAATGAACTTTTGTAGGCTTTATCTCTTAAACCAATTTAGTTCAAAGCTTAATATTTTGCCCTGAAGTACTTTAAGCAGTTTTTAAAAAGTTCATTTTGAACAAACCCTGTAGGAAAAGAATTAATTTTCATTTTATTTTTAAAGATAAATGCTTGGAACAGATTTTCAAAAAAAAATTTCAGTATTTTAAATACATTCTTCCC
>JABUQX010000006.1:27500-45649 GCA_015478945.1 Trachelipus rathkii
GTCTATGATGAGGTGACACCATTACCTACATGTATGCCAAATTTCAGCCAGATACGATATATAGAATAAAAGAATGAAAAATTGACCATACGACCCTTGATGAGACAAAATGTCATAAGAGGAATATATTACTTTTTTAATAATATTAGAGATGTCATAGTTCACTAATTGTGGCTTTATATACATATTTCATGCCTTTATTCTATATTTTTTGGAATTGCCCCACCCCAAATTTTCGTGACTCGCAAACTTTTTTTATTTTTTAAAAATATTTCTATTTAACTTTTTATTACTTTTTTTATACCAAATTGCTCACAAGAGACTATATTTTGTAACAGTGTATACAATAAAATGGTATCTCTAATAGTTTTTTAGATATACTGACTTAAGCACCAAAATTTCACTGTTTTTTCTTGGTATTACCCCGCTTGACGGTATATATATATATATATATATATATATTATATATATATATATATATATATATTATATATATATAAATATATATGACTTTATATATTATATATTATATATATATATAGTTTCAAATGTTAGTTTCTTAAAACTTAAAAGCTCTTTTATAATTTAAAGATTAAGGATATAATATATCATAATTTTTTAGTATTTTGGTCAGATATGGCATGTAGTTTAAAAGTTCTTTTACCAATTTCATTTACCTATTTCTGTATTGCATTTTTAAAGCTAGATTTATCAAAAGTGGTTTTTTTGTTTAGGGGTGTCATTTGGATATCAAACCCTTTTAAATTGTTTATCAAAATAAATTAGTCAATTTAGTAAATGATGTCATATAGGCCTATTCATATTATTATATATTATATTATGGTTATAATATTAGTTTATAAGTTTGACTTAATATTATCACTACAACAAAAAAATTATTAAAATAATTTTTTTTACACTTTTTGCATGAATCGTTCTTCCAAATAAATTTATTTCATTAAATGTCTCATTATTACTTTCAATGAATTATATTTTTATTTTCAAAACTACCTTTTAAAAATATAGGTCTCCAGCCGGAGAAAGCTGGAGACTAGTGATTTCCGGCCGAAGCCGGAGATCTATAAAAAGGCCGGAACTCCGGCCAAACTGGAGCCGGAGATCCGGTGAATCCTACTTCTACAGTTCTTAGAAACACCTCACGAGAAAATTTAAGTAAATCATTTATTTTGAGGGATTTAAATATTTTATAGCAATACCTCTTCACATCCATACAGTAAATCAGAAATGGCTTAGTTAAGATTTCCTGTTTCTCTTTAATATTACCAAATACATCATTAGTATAAGTTAGAGCTGTCCGCAGGGTTCACACTGAAATTTGAATTTGATTTCCCTGACTTTCCCTGACTTTCCCTGCCAAATCTGCAAATTTTCGCGTTGACAGCGGTTCGTTATTTTTGGCATTAAAATATCTATTAATCATATGCAAGCCTATTTACTCAGTTCATACATAAATTATTGAAAATTTGCTTTAGAAACTGTTCATCATCATGGATGAATTTAAGAATTTTTTTTTTTTTTTAGTATTCAGCCTATACCTTCCCCATAGCCGTCCAACGCACTCCATTTTTATTTTTTCCAAAAGTAAACGGTTTTATTTATACAAAAAGAAAATAAAAATTAAAAGCTTACATAATAGCCTAGGTGATAACGTCCACTGTGATCACAAAAGTTCTAAATGGGGAAGATTTTGGTTAACTTTTTCTTCTCAATCAACTGAATTTTTGATTTTATAGCGTCTTCTTCTGTCAAGGCTTTCAGTTTTAACATCTTTCTCTGCTCCTTCCAAGTTTTATAGATCTGTAAATGGATAATTTTCTTTTTTTCAACCTTTTTATTCTCTTCTTCTCTTTGGTTCTGTTTTGACTCTTTGAGATGCTCTTCATATCTCCTATGGGCAGCTCTTACATTTGTCAACATTTTTTGAGTGATAGGATCTTTATGAAAACTTTCATAAGAACTTATAGTTGTGCACTATTTTTTGAGAAATAAGACTTTGTTCTTTCCAGATCCTCCACTAAAATTGCTTAATTTATAGAAACCTCCTTCCACTGTCACATTTCCATGCGAAAATATCAGTCTAATTTAATAATTTGCCACAATTCCACATAACATTGATTTCCAGGTACTATAGAAGAAAAATACTAATTAAGTCTCTTAAAAAGACCGTCACCATCCAAAAATATTTTGAATTTTAATTCAAGGGTAGAATGAGCTTCACTGCAAAGTAGAGTGTATTGTGCTTTTGCTTTCTAGGAAAAATAGGGAGCAAGTCCATGGTTAATCACATATTACATTCAATCGGCCCATTTTAAAATTTTGAAGCTATCGCAATATCTGGAAACATTAATTTAAACGTTTCCCCTAGTATCTCGCACCGAGTTTAAAGACATTTTATCATCCACCACCTTTAATGCCCAAAGTATTTCAGATTCTTGTAACATCATCTTTAATGCAAAAAAGATGAAACTGATTGATAAACTGGTTTTGGTTGGTTATTAATTAACACTCAGGTCATTTACAATCAGTTGAGTATGATTAGAAGTTGATGGAACGGGGAATAATTTTCAGTGCACACACTTTCATTAATATTTGTATTATAGAACATGTAACGAAAAAGCTTTTCAATGATGGTTGGTCCAGCTGAGTTTTGATAAATTCAAATGAGTTTTCCATTCTTGAATGTGAACTTCGGCTTGGTGCCATGTTGATAGTCAAAGTTCTTTTTTACATAAACTTTTTAGCCAGTATGCCCGCCCCCTTGGAACTATCAGGTCCTTTAACCAACCAGCTGATAAACTGTGGGTTCAGTTGGACGTCAACCACTGGTCGTTAAAAGTTAGTTTTTTGTTTGAAATCATTTTATAAATAAATACCTTCAACTGCACAAAAATCCAAAATCACTTCTTCAACCTCAAAAAAAAAAAACCCTTAAAAAGTATAAATCCCTAAACGAAAAAGATATAAATAGATTAAGTCATAAGTCATACAGTCTAAAACACATCCATACACCAATCACCTTCAATCAAAAGGATGAATTTGGAACAACCTCTACGAACAGAATAGGAAGAATAGTAGGTAATAGTGAACTAAAAATAGAAAGAAACAGGATAGAAGTATATTTATGGAATGTCATTCCTCGCCCAACCTTTTCATTCACTTATCAAACACATCTCTTATTCCACAATTATACAGTAAGGAAAAAAATATATAAAAAATATGCAACTTGGTCATGGATCATTCTCCATATGTTTTGAAAATTTTAAAATTCCCTGACTTTTTTGGAATTTCAGGGAATTTCCTGACTTTCAGCTATCTTAAAACGTTTCCCTGACTTTCCCTGACCAATTTTTTTTCCCTGACTTTCCCTGACCTTCCCTGACTTTCCAGAAAGTGTGAACCCTGCTGTTCCTTGAATTGATGATTTTATGCTTCATTACAACTGTTTTTGAGTCTATACTGTGATATTATTTAAATAAGTTGATGGTGCGGTTGTCTGACGTATAACCAAAATTGGCCGTATCAATTGTGTTCTCCTGACTATACCTTTTATAGCATATATCACATATACTGAAAATACCGAACATATCAATTCAATAGCTCTGAGTGTGATGAGAGTAGAATTTCCCTGATCACGCACAGGTAGAAGGTAACAGGTACATTGCAAACTACTTGGTACCCTTATATACCTACCTATATTAATTAATTATTATCAATATCTTGATATATTAAATATATTAATTTATTAATGTGTCATTTGAAAGAATTTTTATTTCTTAAAATAATCTAAGGTAATTGTTACCCAGAGGATGTCACCCCCAATTTTTAAGAAATCACAGGAGTATTCTCTGAAAATATGAAGAATAGTATAAGAACGACGAACATCATGCGGCTCTTCTTTATGTGAAAAATAAGTTACTTTGCCTCCAGTTAGTTGAAACTCTCATAGGCGTTTTTCAATATTGATCATCCAGTGTTAGGTTGCTTCATTTAGGCCATCTAGTCAATTGATGATAAGCCTAGGTTTTTACACAACAGAATAGATCTACATAGAATTAACAATCTTTCATATCCTGAACGAGGATGCCCTAAAAGAGCAATGAGGCCCCACTAATTTATTTTTAACAAAAGTCTATAGGAAAATTTTAAACTTTGAGAGGCTGTAACTTTTTTTCCTAAAGAAGTCACCCATGATTTTCATTTTCACTATTTTTTTTAGAGGATATCTGTGAATTTTAAAAAAAAAAAAATTAAAAAATTATTAGAAAATAGCTATGCGGATTTTTACACTTTGAGGGGCTAACTTTTAGTATTTTTCCTAAAGAGGAACACAATTTTTTTTTTCACACATTCTTTCATTATTATTATTTTTAAGGTTATCCTGTGATTGTTGCATAGAACCTCCCCCTTCTTATCTCCAAAATATGGGGTAGCCAATAATCTTTGTCACTTTATTCTATCATTCGAGATTTCCAATATTTATAGGTACAAAAGACAATACAGACAGTAAGCCCCACCCACATTTCATTGACCTACTTCACTTTTAGGTATTTATACCAAACAATTGCTCAAGCAACATGCACATTTCATACACGCACTACAGTTTAGATCTTGCCTAATATCTTAAACAACGTCAATATATATATACTCGATACACTACCCTACAAAAAGTAAAACTTATAGCCAGGTAATGACCACACTACAGTTTTGTGCAAAAAACAAAAAAAAGTAACGTAATTTGTAGTCTTTAATTTCTCATAACATGAATACTGTATTTAAGAAACTATACAGATTTCAATGTACTAAAATGGTATCACATATTATTTGAAGTTTTTTTTATTATGGATTATTCGTAATTCTTACGTCTATAATTTTCAATAAGAAATAAACACTCCGGAAAAAATTTTAAAACCGCTAATTTATTTAGATGCCACACTATTTATTAATCGCTTCATGGTAGGCATGACGCAAGAGGACCGGAGTTATTATATCGATAGTTGATATTTTGAAATTCGAGATAACGATATATCATAGACGTTCTAGGCGCGTAAAATATCGATAATATCGATATATCGATTAATTTTACTGTCATTCGTATTCGAATCTATTTACGGACAGCAGATTATTGATTTTTTTATGATATATTAAGTTTTTAGTTACAATTGTTTTGTATAATATTATATATATTATTATATATATATAAGTATATCGTATATATAGTAATATATAATATATATATATATATTTAGTATATATAATATATTATATATATATTATATTATATATATGTATATTTATAAGTCATAGGTATAATATACTTTATATATATTTTATATATATAGCTATATAAGTATATAAGTACCTCTATAGTTATATATATTTACTTTAGTTTATATATATATATATAACAGAGCGGTAGGGCATGATTTCGATTTCAAAAATATCGAATCATGATTTTAATATCTCTTGATTTGATGGTGTGCTTTTGAAAATCACCAGCTACTGAAGGTGATTTTAACTATATTGATTTAAATCACGAAAATTCCATAGTGATTTTTGATTTTAGGAAATCAAGAAAATCACTAAAATCACTGAAATTACAATCTTTAATTTATTAATAACATTTTCCTGATTTACTGGTAACTCCGTGAAATTTTCACAAGAAATTTTCCTTCATCTATTCTTTCATTTAACCCATATTCATACAGATACTGCTCACCATTATTGAAAGCTATACGTTCAGGATATGAAGCTAGGTTTCAAAAATACTTAGATCTTGATGTTGGTCTTACCCCTTTCGTGCCCAAAACAATTAAAAAAAAGAAAAAAAAAAAAAATATTGAATAACTATTTAATACGTGTAAAACATTTTATTATGACATATAAAGTCCAAATATATGCTTTATTTGGAAAAAAAAATTCTTAGCATAGAAAATAAATTTAATAGGGAAAATTAAAATAAAACTATGGAAAAAAAAATCAATGAAGAAGCTTTAGACGAAAAAATGACACACCGTCTTTCATCAAGGCAGAAGCCTCATTGACAGCTTTCGTTTTTTACATTTAACGGTATGATTCGCGTATTGTCTGAATTTTTGGTTCGAGTCCATTTCATGCAAAAATGGATCTTATGCTCCAGGAATATGGTCTGAAGAATTCTAAAATCAAGTTTACGTAGATTTTAAATCACGTGGAGAGCGAAAGGGTTAAGGATTGCTATTTTGGGCATCTGTGTTCTCACCATGTTTTAATTGAGGTGGGTGTCTCTGTCAAGGGTGACAAATGTGATAATACAGCAAGCAAACAATAAGCTCAACTATAAAACCTTACTTACAAATATCTAGAAGGAAAATAGGCTCTCAGATTGTGGAGATGGAAAAAGATGTAGTGGACAGTGGATTAAGACGATTTCTGTACATTCTTTAGAAGGTTCAGTCGAAAAGTACAGGGGGCGTAAACTAACGGCCCCGCGAACCCGCGTGCGGGGGGGGCCCACGCAAGTTAAAGGGGTCCATAATGCGAAGAGCAAACAAACACGAATAATATAAATGAAATTATGAAAAAAATTAATATATTTACATATATATTATATATATATATTAAATTATATTATTAATTAGTTTATATATTATCTATATAATATATATATAAATTATATAGTGATATATATTTATATATTTATACTATTATTATTATGTATATATATAATATTAAAAAAAAAATATAAAAAAAAAATAAATAATAAAAAAAAAAAACATTTTAGAAGTGCCAAACTAGACAGACGACAGGTAAAAAAAGACTAGTGATCTCAGTAAAAGGATGAGGAACAGGGAAATACAAAAAATAAAAATAAAGATTATAAAAACTTAAAAAAAAAAATAATAAATAGATAAGTAAAGATGAAAACGAGAGCCTTTATTATTTAACATTACTCTCGGGTAAATAATAAATACTTTCAGATAGTTGAGGTGAGTTTGTATACAAATGTATGATCCTACTATAGGTGGATTATATATCCTACAACCTGGGTTAGGTCATATCTAGTAGGTATCTGACTCTATAATTACTATCGGTATACGTATAGTCTACCTCCAGCCGGTATGCTTCCTGGAACCCCTCAGTCACGTTGAGTAGTTGTATGTGAGTCGCCCGCCTCATAGTACCTATAACTCAAATAACGCCCCTTTACCCCGGTACTCTAAGGTCAGAAAAGGCTCGCATCCGCTTCGCACTGGCTATAGTCTGCCCATGATATTTCGATGTGAAATCGGACAAGTTAGGAATAAATATCCAATTTTCACTTTATTTGGCAATTACAATTTGAGAAATATTTGCGAAAGTTGAAGATTTTGCTATATTTTTTTTTTCTACTCATCAGATTCAACATTACAATTATTTATCTAGGGTCTAGGATACAAGTTGGGAGCAATAATGCATCTTTTATTACTGTAATTATATTTTGGGTGAATACATCGTAAAAGAAGAGTTTAATAAAATATTTGAAATTTTTTTTTTTTGTAATCATTGATATCCATGTCACATTAAAACTTTAATACAGAGAATGATATAGGATAACTGGTAATATAAATATGTGACTGCTCTCTGCCCAGTAACTACATATAGTGCTGAAATTTAAACATCACATGCTCAGCCGTACCAGAAATAATACAAACTTATGATCGGCCTATACTCTTACGATTCAAATCCAAAAAAAAGATGGAGTTTGGTGAATGAGATACGCTTGAGCACAACACTCAACGAATACGGATAACTTCCTCTTGTGTCTATTGTAGTGTAATGGTACTCTATTTACCATCTCATATCGCTATTGAGAGTCTTTTCGATAAAAAATTTCTGGAAGTTGATAAAAGAAAATAATGTTAAACAACAATGAGGCTTTTGTAAATTAATGAAAATTTGACAGGGAATAAAACAGAACACACTTCACGAAACAATAACTTGTTTATTATATAGAGGGACTTATTTAATAGCCCAGTTTTGTAGTGTTATTTATACGCTACATAGGTTATCAAATAATTTACGGCTGATAAAATATATAACGAAAAATTTTATGGAGTCAACTATATTTTAGGTATGAGGGGGGTGAAACTTTAGGGGCGCTGTCCTTAACGTATAATAGATTGCAACCTACCCCTGATAATGATAATATATTGTGGTTTATTTATTATAAAACATAATGAAGTGCGAAAACTTTTGAAAACAAATAATATTAATAATTAAAGAGTATATTAGTAAATCATATAATAACTATTAAAATTAGAAATTATCAGAGGGTCCAATGGGCTCTGATGTTGGAGTCATAAAATAATGCCGAAGGGAAATATCTAGGACTTCAGGCTTATGTATGTAGTAAAATTGTTTCCAAATGCAGAATTAACATTAATAGTGCTAGCTCTAATATTATTTATAATCTTAATTGATATCTGTAAAAGAAATTCTAAGAACATGGAGAATTACACCATTTTGTCAATTGTATAGTGTATATTATGTGTTTATAGGTAGTGATGAGAGTGATCGGGTGGCAAGCGATACAGCTATTATAAATAAATATACAAAATGCTAACAAAACACTAAATTAAATATTGATGTTCCAACTTTAGTGCGTCTTAATACTCAATGTATGATTCTACTTTACTAGCTCTATAATAAAATATATAACATAAACATCAATAAAGATATTATCGCAAGTATACTATAATCTTCCATGAGTCGCTACTCTTGATAGAGTAAGATTGTCCATAGTGAGAGGAGAAGAAACTGAAAGGCTCTTATGCCGTATCAGTGAACAGGACAGTATATAGAAAAGATTCTTGGTATGATTTTAATCTCGGTCTGTTTGTAGTTTCAAAGATAATTAGTACTTTGAAAGCTAAAATCCAATGTTAAGTTATCATCTATACTAATATAATTGGTCTCTCAGGTACCAATAATGAAGAATTTTCAGAATGTAGCACTATACCGTATTGCGTGAACAGCACTTAAATCTTAATATTTGGTAGTTTTCATTTGTTTATGATAAAAAGAAATATTTCATTATTTTATAATCTCTGGATTGAAAATAAATACCAATAGTAATATTCTCATTGATAACATTTTTTGGTTCCCCTTATAGAGGCCTCATATCTTTTTTTGGGTATAAAATTGATCGACCTCGTCTCTCGTCAATTATCTCCTCCAGCTGAACCAATGTACCATAATGGATCAGGGCGGGCTCGTGGGTGAACACTTGGGCATGTAGGGCTGCATCATTTATATTAACCTATATTAATATATCATATATAATATATTTATGTAATTTGATTTATATATAATATAAGATATATATTATAGTTTATATATTCAGAATATTGGAAAATATATATATATATATATTAGTATAATATTTATATAATTTATACAATATAATATAAATAAAAATATTTATTTAAGAGCCGAGAGAGGAGAGGAGGAGGAGAGAGAGAAAGAGAGGTATAAAATATAACATCGCATACGGTAAACCTACTGTATGGTAATATATTTATATTTATATATATAACATTTGTCAGAAGCCAAATAAATAATATATATTTATTAACTATAATATATAATATATATAAATATATAATAACAATATTATCTATAATAGCGGTGGCGGTGAGGTATGGTATCATACAGAACTAATATATATTAAAATGAGTACTTTAATATCATTATTATAACTACAGAAATATATAAATATATATCAAATATATAGAATATTAGATATAATCTATAGTAGTTATATTTTTATTTTTACGGACTGATAGCGCCTATTATATCATATATTATTAATAAATTATACAGGCGTCGTATCCTCAATAGAGAACTCTCTTGCTCATATACAAACTCTCGGTACGAACTGAAAACATTCTTATACTAATTGTTTCGAACCGCGAAAAAAAATGCGAGTAAAATATCACCTGCCAATTGGGGAAATCACTAATAACTTATATACTATATATATATAATAAATATATAATATTATATATATAATTATATACTATTGTGAATATAGTACCCATTTATTATCAGTAAGGGTAGATATAATAATAGGAGTCACGTTACCGTGTCTACTCTTCAAACCGACCGAAAAATACCTCCAAAATTCTAAAATCAATGCATATGCCTACACCTCTCCTGTGACAGAAGTCAGATGACTACCCTGACAGTACCAAAATAATAAACACATCCATTCGCCACTAAGCAATTTCACATTCAAACTTAAACACATGGACAGGCATCATTAAAATAACAATACTGACTGCGAAAAAATTACAAGTATTTTCGATCCACCAGACATCATCTATCACGTCACTCCACAGCCATACATCAAATTGATGTCTAATATAATAATATCAGAAGACACACAAATCTCATAGTCACTCAACAATGAGTCTCAACTATATATTACAATAATATTACATATGACAATGACTACGCCAAGCAATCAGCATATAACAAATAAACTAAATGACTCAAAGCTCACACAAAACACAATAGAACCACACCGACCAAAAACAAAAAATTAAAACCTCTAGCCCATAGGAAATAAAAAGCAAACGCACCAAAAAACAAAAACCGCGTATTATTGCCGTATAACTTTTAACAAAACTGTATCCCAAAGCCCAAGTAATAGCGACCCAAGAGCATAATAAAAAAAAACTACAGAAAAAACAACAAGAGGCGGGGGCTCCATAATAAAAAAGTATGAAACAAAACACCCAACAACATACCCAACAACTCTCCCAAACCCGCCCACACAACCACAAAAAAAACAAATAAAAAAACCGACAAAAAAAAAAAAAAAAAAATAGTATATTAATAAAAAAGAAATAAATAAAAAAAAAGATGCAAACCATGGACTAGTAAAAAATACGACTCTCAAGATATTATCTTTCGGCTATTGAACATTAATTCTCTCAACCAGCAAATTTAATGTATAAGGCAGTGCAATGAAACCACTCATTGGATAACTATATAATCATTTCAAAGTCTTTTATATCGTAAGATATCATGCTGATCTTAGCAAGTCGATCTACCTCAGACTTGTTTACAGCAGTTCAGTCATGTATTTAGACCGTTTACAGTAACAATCATGCTACTGCTGATATACCAGAGTCGATTATTTCAAAAGCCTCAAGTTCATAAAATATTTTAAGCGGAACAAATATATGACACAAACAGGCTAGAATGCATGGCTTATATAAGCATTAGAAATGAGTCGTACTCTTCGATCTCTGAAAAGGAAATGGTTACGTAATATTCCCATATGGCATATGCAGCCAAAACGTTTTGGAAATAAAACTATAGCATTCATAATCCTTTCGATATTTTGACAAGCGAGAACAGATACTCACGATTTTGGTAAGTTAACATTCATATTCTATATATATTCTATGTATATATAATATATATATAAAATATATATATAATAATTATATATATATATTAAAATATATATTATATATATTTATATATATATATTATACATAATATAATTATATTATATCAAAATAACTAGATTGCATACTTATTTTGAGGTAGGGGAGTTAGGAAATCAGAATATCTTAAAGTGAACAATAGTAACATAAAACATATTGGAAGCAGAAATGTAAAAAGATGTTTTTTTGAGAAATTTGATTTGCCATTTATTACTCCCTAAAAAAAAGGAAGTCTTATCAACATTACATGATTTCTTCCCCTTATACCAGAACAGTTCTCATAGAATCATTTCTCTACATACTCTTTCCAAACATGTCATTACTTTTGGTTATTGCTACAATATCTCAATTTATCAATGAAAAGGAGGAGATTAGAATCTGATAAAATAGCAATAGCCATCTATATACTATATTACTAATTTATATTAATACTCTGTTTATAATTATATATATATATATATATTATAATAATATATATAATATATTATATATTATATATAATATAGATATTATACATATAGTATATTGTTCAAAAGGGCCCCATTTCCCACTTCTTGGGGGGGGCCCTATGGACTTTGTTACGCCACTGCGACGAAAAACTCTTCACAACCAAAGAAGAATTGGAAGTACTACAATTAATTTCAAGGACCCAAGTTAAAATGTATATCTTTAACTAAAGTATCCTTTATGTATTTACAGAATTTTTAACAATATATACTACATCTACCATCATCAGCACACGTAGAAGTGCTTCTTTTTCATTTGCAGGATATAGATAAAACAACCCAAGAGACAAAAATCTATTCGATAGAAAATTCGAACGCTACGTTTTTAATTAAAAGCAGGGGATTTTTAAAGTTTAATGAAAAATTTTAAGAACATGCTTTATTATATATATAATATATGCTTTCATATTATTATATAATATATATATTATTATATATATTATATGATTATATATATATATATATTAATAATATATATATTATATATATTATATATTATATATATATATTTATTTATATTATATATCTTATATATTATAATATATATATTTTAATATTATTATTATTAAGTATTATTAATAATATATATATTGTATATATATTATATATTATAGTAATCGCTTTCTCTTTCCTCATAATAAGATCTTAAATTCTTATACATTATTGAAGCACAGATGTGGCAACATTTAATCTAATAGCTATAACTATTATTATTATATATATATATATATATAATATAAATATATATAATATATATTATATATATATTTTATATATATATATGTATATTATTATAAGTTATAATCTATATATTATTTTATATAATATATTAATAATTATATTATATTATTATATTTTATATTATTATATATTTTTAGTATTATTATTAATATATATATATAATATATATATGTGATATATATATAAAAGTTTTGAGAGTACGTTAGAAGATCCTTTTTCTGCAGCTAGGATTGGAACGATATTGATCAAATAGGGACTAAAAGGTGATTTGAGTATGATCTATATGAACATGCAAAGCTGCCTGGATACGATCTAATGTCAGTTGGTTTTTCTTTTTCTATTCTGGCTCTTTAACCATCTATTTTTAAAAGGCGGACCAGTACTTCTAATTTCACTGTTTGTGGAGTGATTTGGATATTTGATTTCTCCAAATCACTAATTTGTTGTGATTCTTGTCCCACCATCTGTGATATATATTATATATATATATTATTATATTATATTATATATATATATAGGATTTATATATATATATTATTATATATATATATATATATATACCTATTTATATTATATATTTATATATATTATATAGGTATATATAGACAGCGACCCACACATTTTCTGAGACAAAAAATCTTTCTAAGGTTTCAAAAAATTTCCTCATAGTTCAGAAGTTATTAGTTAGTTAAGTTTTTACAGAATTCTTTAGATGGCAAGCTATCTTGGGAAGTATGCCAGGAAGCTTAGACCTACTGAAACCAATTTTTCTTAAAAATCATACCTTAACTTAACGTTAACCATATTCTGAACTTTGAATTTTTTTTGAACTTAGAAAATTTTCGGTTCTAAAAATGTGTGGGTCTCTGTCTGATATTCTATATTATATATTTTATAGTATATTAAATATTTTATGTCTTACTCTATAAAAATATATATATATATATATATTATATTATATATATATAATATAATATATTAATATTATATAACTTTATATATATATAATGCTTATATATATATATATATATATTTTAATTTCTAGAAATTATGAGCGTTTTCTTTCATATATTAACATTTAGTCAACATGTGTGCATTTTTCAGCGCTTTGTGATGGCTGAGGCAGTGGCGGCTCGTCTTTATGGGCCTCCGGGGCTGGCGCCCCTCCAAATTAAAAACGATGCCAGGCATAGGATGTTCGATCGGAGAATATAAAAATTTGTCAAATAAAATGAAAAGGAATTTTTTTCTAAACAATTTAAAACATAAAAAAAAAAGATCCAAGAAAAAAACAAATAAGAAAGCTTTTCTGCAAACAGCAATTTTTATTGTTACGATATTTTTTTTTCCATACCCAATGTATATAAAATTGGAGGCTCCTTATTGCGCCCTGAACAAAAGACAAGGTTTATTTAGTTCTTTTAATACGACAAATACGCCATTTAAAGAAAAGATCCAAATTCTCGAAAATAACATGGATATGTACCAAGACCTTAAGCAACCTTACGAGGATTTGTCTTATATAAATTGCATTTAAATCATGAGGGAGTTGCTAGTTGTCCTCTTTAATGTCCTTCTGTACACATAAAAGACATATATTAAAGACAATCAAGTAAAAATCAGTTTATTATTAGCCATCAGAGAGATTGGATGTGTTTTCTTTTTTTTTTTATTTGTTTTTTTAGGTGTGTGAAAATTTAATTTTGTTATATTTTATGAAATAATTATTTATTTACAGAAACAAAAAACTATAAGGAATGCTGATGATGATGCTGATGTGCAATCTTGCTTGTGCATCTGTCTAACTGTTGAAATGTTGCTGACCCCAAATATATTGTTAAAATTGACGTGTATTTTTAAATTTATGTTAACATTATGACGGTGCAATAAAGTTTTTCTAATTTTGCGTCTGCAAGACCTTCAAAGTATAGTGGGTAAGTCTCCCTTCTGCATGCGATGGCCGTACCAACAAAATCTGATTTCAAAGATTCTTCGAGGTTCAAATCAGCTCTGTCTCAGACAGTTGCCAGGGGTAAGATATTTAATTACTATATAGTACTATATATATATATATAGTATATTATATGTTTGATTCCCATAATTTACATCATATATTCCTATACTATTATTGTATATTATATGGTATATATATATACGTATATATATATTTATATATGGAAATATTTAGAATTTTTTATTTTGGTTCGCTGATTCAAAATGTTTTCCAGTTTTTTGGTAGCTTATCCTAGTTTTTAGATTACAGGTGTCAGCTTAATTCGGAACGCTGGCTGATATATATTGGATATATAAATTTAAGTATATTTAGCCACTTAAGTTTATTTTAATCTTTATATTTTATATATGCTCTTTGAATATTATATGTATATCATATAGATTATTATATATATAATATAATATATATATATATACATATATATATATAGTCATATATACTTTATAATATACATTGTAATAACATACCTTATCATTAATAAAAGTTAATCAGCTTGCTATTTCTATATATATATATATATAGATTATATATTTATGAAGATATACAATGTAAAAATAAGATATATATATATATAAATCAACGGCGACTCAGCAAGCTTTTTACTCTCGTGCCTCCTCTCTTCTCTCTCTCTCTCTCTCTCTCTCTCTCTCTCTCTCTTCTCTCATACTCTCTCTCTCATACCAATTTGTAATATTTAATTAATATATATATAATATAATATTATATATATATATAAAATATATAATATTAGGTAATTATAGATATATATAATATATATATAATATATAATTATATTATATAATTATATATATATAATATATATATTCTAATTATATTATAGTATACTTCTCTAATATATAAACTGCAGCCCGTCCCATGCCAGTTTACCGAGCCGCATTGATGTGGGTACATTTCTGTCCTGACTCAGCAGTCAATAGGGAAGGATGGTCAGATAAATTATACACGCAAGAAATAGAGGCCTATAGGTAAGATAGAAAGTTTTCATGAAAAATATACTATTGCAGTTATTTTTACTTTTTTCAGACTAGATATTGTATACACTTAATGAAGATCACTTTTATTAATACAGGGACAATACTAGTTTTGAATAATTTTGGTTTTAACCTTTAATTAATTAATTAATTGAAAATAAGTAAATTGTTCAAGTTTATATGTGAGGATTTTCCACTTTACTCAGAGCTATTTTCAATGTAAAAATCACCTCCACTTGCTACATCAGGCGCAAGATTAGTGTTTAACTTTAAAAAGTAATATACCTTAATATACTATTTATAATATATATTTAATATATATATTATTATATATATATATTATTATGATATATATTATAATATATATATTAATATATTTATAGTCCTGCATTGCATTAATCTTATTATAATCTTATAATATTATATATAAATATATTAAATATACTTATATAATATTAATTATATAGTGCTATATATCTATTATTATATTTATATATATATATATATATATACTAATTATATATACATATATATATATATATATATATATATATATATATAATATATATATATATTATATAAATATATATTATAATATATATATCCATTTATATATATACTATATGGACATGTTACTGTTTAACAGCCACACGCTACGGAAGGAGCTCGGAACTCAAAAAATTTTTCACAGGTAGCATCTAGGGTCGAAATGAAATTTTTTTTTTTTTACCTGTTCTATGGGCGAATAATTTTATAATAATATATACTTATAATTTATTATTATTATATAATATAATATTATATATATATATATATATTTTATTAAAATTTATTTATATATATATATATATATATATATATATATATCTTATTGTAAAACGTATACACGGGGAAGTTGTAGGGGGCTCGATGCCGACGGGCGAACACAGGGGGGGACGTTTTCCATACCCCGAGAGGAGGGGCGGAGGAACCCCCGTGACACGCCAAATACAAGAGCGGGGGTTCCGGAGACCCTCCCCGGAGGGGGGAAATAGTCCTACCCCCGTAGTCCCCGGAAGGCCGAGCAGACCGCCGACTCTGCCCCATCGGTGCGGGTTACCGCTTGGGGTATTCTTTTAGTTAAAAAACAAAACAAAAATATACTAGAAAGTCTATTTATTTTATACGAGTAACGTATAAACAGGTCCTTAAAATAGGCTCTTCTCCTCGTATGTACTATAATTTATTAACAATATTTTTTTTTTTTTTTTTTTTTTTTTTTTTTTTTTTATTTTTTACATTTTTCCTAACTATAAATATTTACCAGGATTCCAAAAAATGTATTTTCTTTTCCCTGTGCTCCGGAGTTTCTTGAAGATATGAATGTTTTTTTTTTTTTTTTTTTTTTTTTTTTTTTTTTTTTTTTTTTTTTTTTTTTTTATTTTTACATCTTCGACCCTAAACGTCGATTTTATGGTATCATTCAGAGCTACTGTGAAAAAAATATTTTTGATCCGGCTCCCGTTCCGTGTGGGCGTAAAGTTTTACCTATAGGCCTATATATAATATATATATATATATATATATGTATTATATATATTATATATATATATTTATAAATGATATATAGTATATATTTATAAAAATATCTATAATAAGTATATAGTATATATATATATAAAATATATATATATATATATAGAAATAAAAACAAAAGAAAATGCTTAAAAATTTTCCACCATATATAAAATTATAAATATATAATATTACATATAACCTATTATATATATATTATATTAAAATTATGGTCTTCAAAAATTGATGTAATATTTCTTTTAATTTTCTGCCAGATTCGTCTTTATTTTATTGTTGATCTCGTACAGTGGAGGGGAGCTGAAATATGCACGGGTAGCCTTCCGAGTATTGACGCTTTAAATACAGCTGTTCGAGCTGCCGCCCAACATTGCTATCGACATCAGTGGACGTTGATAGAGTGCGCGAGAGGATAGTTGATAGTGGTCTTAGAATTGAAATTCTAACGGCGTCTTATAAAAAATGCATCTTAAGCTAGCGTTGACTTTAAGCCAATATGAAAACGAAAAACCACATTAAAATTTAGAAAAAAAAATATAATACGTAATATACATTAGTAATTAATACTTTATTATCTATCGATTGATGCATTTTTTTCAGTTTTTCTACTACTAAACCCTTAAAACGTCGTCTGGCCAACATTATAAGGTTTCATTTAAACTTTTATTTCCGCCAAAGATTTTGGGGGGTAAGTGCCCCCATGCTCCACTATGATACACATATATATATATATATATATATATTATATGTTAGGAGCTAGGACTTCCATCATACTCACGCAATAGCGTAAAGATATGGCTCTCCCTAATCCACCAATAAATATGTA
>JABUQX010000007.1:0-15000 GCA_015478945.1 Trachelipus rathkii
CTGAAGTGAACTAACACCAGCACTCTCTCACCAAGGACATTTTCCCTTTCGCATAGGCAGAGTTTGTTGAACTTGTTCAAAAATAAAATACACCTCCCCCTAGTTCTGCTGCGGTAGAGCGAATATTTAGTAATGGTGGGGATTTTTGAGGGCAAAGAGGTCAGCCTTAACTGCTTTTAATTTTGAGGCAGCTAATCTTTTGAAAGGTAATTTGGATTCTTGTTCTTTGACGAAGACATTGAGGAGGAAGAGGAAATCTTGAATTTTGTAAATAAATTCATTCATTTTCATATAATATATAAAATTCTTTTGTAGGATATATACTATTTAGTATTTAATATAAAACCTTTGTGAAGTCGCACATTATTAGTGGAAGATGTGGGAATTGCGATAGCGGAGGTTTGATGGTCTTAATAGGTGCGGAGGGCTAGCGGACTACGTGTTCTCGAGGTGCGGAGGTGCGCTAGCGGCTACCCTAAATGAGCGGGGTGCCCACCTCGATTATATAATATATATATATATATAATTTATATATAATATATTATATATTATATTATATATTTATATATATATATATATATAAGTTGTTAATAACTTGGGAGTGGTTAAGTAACTTGGGAAAAATATATTTTCTGCCTTGGGACTCAATTCACTCTCCCACAAATCTTTAAATTTCCTTTAATTACCGTTAATAAACCGATCCGTCTGTCCAAGACAAATATTGGCTTGTAATTAAATGCGAAGGAACCTAGATGTTGAATGCACTCTAACAATCTATCATCAGGTGGGGCCAAGTAATTCTTACCAAAACGAGGTATTGAGAAATGCATTGGGGGAATTGTTAAATAGCTAAGAGTTTGTTTTGTACAAGAAAATCTTGGAGAACGATTTCAAACCAAATTTTTGTAAGTTTTACAGAAAGCTTGTGAAATAAGTTACAACCTTGAGATAGAGAATTTAAGGATTTTGAGTCTTAATGTAAAAGGATTTTAAAGAGATAACGCATTATTTGGTAGGTTTCCATGCAGAGTTGTTTTTGAAATGAGAAATATTTTCTCAGGCGAGTCATAGCTTGTATCGTGAGAAATTATTAAGGAATGTGGGTTTTGTTCTGACATGTAAAGCTTTAAGGCGTCTATTGCAATGCTTATGTTGATTTGAATTGTTTGGCACTCAAACTGAGTCCCACAAAGGCCCCTCTCTCGGAAAGGAATCTTTGTCTTAAAGATTTGTTTTAATCAACATAGGTTTGCATTATGTCTTAAAGAAGTAGCATATCTAGTAGTACATCTCCATGAATGAGAAACATGGGTGAGTTTACAAATTCTGGAACATAAAGAAGAATTTACTGTTCAGAAAGGTTTCATGCTAAACTCTGATAAATTAAAAACAAAGGTAGGAAAAACAAGATAAGTTTGGTATCTGGTGTATGTTGCGAACGTGTAATTTCTATGTTTGTTCACCAACATAGGAACGGTATATTGGGAAAGATTTGCGTTATAATGTGGATTCTAAAAGCTTGGTAAATGTATGCCAGTGGTGCATGTGTCCGAACTACTGATTCTGTTTCTAAAAATCAATTTTAAATTTTCCTGGAAGTATTAGTTTAAAACGTTTTCTTTTTTTTTTTAAAATGTTAAAAATTTTGAAACTGTTTCTACTAGAGGCGGTTTTAATTGTTACTTTATATTGCTTTAAAATTAATCATGCAAACTAAAGCAATTCATTGATAATGTAATATCGCGGAATAATACTCTACTTAAAAGGACTGTTAATTCTAAAAGCTAAAATTAAGTTAGCGCTTTTCTTAAAAAATATTTATAGCTTTATTAAACAATGTAGTTTGAAAATTTATTCTAGCTTGTTAAACAATGTTAGTTTTCCTTAAAAAATATTCTAGTTTAATGAACAATGTTAGTTTTTCTTAAAATTAATAGAATAAATAAATAGTACATTTGATTCAAATTTGATTCAAAAATTAAAAAAAAAAATAAAGCTTTAGGTTAATTAAAACGAAGTAATGAATATTAAAGGTTAGTTGTTAATTAAAACAAAGTAATTATATTTAAGATTCAACATGCAAAAGCAACTTTCCTTTATAAGAGAATAGAGGTAAGAAAAAAAAGGATGCATTTTCTTCTTCGTCTATCTCCCTCTTCTCTTTCCAAGGGCATTTACGATGTAAACAAACTCACCGTTCATTCATTCGTACTCAATGACTTCAGGTGAACGAAACGATATGAGTCTAATGCATGAGTCACTTCGTACTCGGCAAGCAAATGAACGAAACAATATGAATAATGCATGAGTCACTATGTACTCGGCAAGCATTTGTTAGTTGCTGATTTTAAAATGTTAGAGATTAGTAATAAATGAAGCTAAGCTTGTTTTCTTTTTTTTTTTATTTTTTCATAAAAAAGTTTTTACTTTTTCTATTTTATCATATTTTTTATTTTAAAAAATGGGCTGTTCCCCCCTATGGAGTGAAACGTATTTATGCTGTATATGAAAAAAAAATAAGCGCAATTATAACTATGAAACTAATGCAGACTAATTAAGCAAAATTAATCAAAGACTATATTTTAAATTCAAAAACTAAATGCTTTTCGCTTCTAACATTAAATGCATGCATAAGAAATTACAATAGGCATTTTTTTCTAGTCTGTTAAGTATTTTTCGTTATTTAAATAAAAATGATATCTTTTTTTTTTTAAAATGTCAGGGGAAAAAAAACATCCAAATCTGAAAAGATCTAATATAATAAAAAAAACATTTCATCGGAACATTTTTGAAAGCTACTCTATTTTAAAATAGATAATTTTCTTAGTCTAAAAGAGCAAAAAAAAACGCATTTTTAAATTAAAAAAAAAAAAGTTATATCAAAACATGTTCCATCGAACTCTTTTTAAAATCACGCTGTATGGAATATATCTGTATAAAATCTCTCTTTATTTATCTTACGGAAGTGCTATCTCAACTGTTTGATCTCCTTTTAATGTAATAAAATGGTATTAAACCTTCGTTTAAAATTTTCATTAATAAATTGAAAAGAATGAAACAACTAAATACTCAAGAATCATAGGTAAAGTTAGGCACGCAACACATCCAAAGACCAGCTCGGTTACTTTAAGGATTCTAAGGGGAATACAGGGGAAAAACTTTCGTTACAAACGAGTAACTTCCCTTAAAAGGACCTAACCTTAGAGCGTTGTTTCGTAACATCTGACACATGAGATGAACTAACTTAAGTCTTTTTTACGGAGCATTGCATTTGACCAATTTATGATTTAAATATATATATATATATATATATATATATATATATATAATATATATATATATATATATATATATATATATATATATATATAAGCTATCTTGGTTTTTTTTTCAAACTTTAAAAAAAAATGATAAAGTGCTACTTGAGGCAGTCTACTTGTTGCTTTCAACAAGGTACTTTGAGAAGGCAAAACTATTATCTGGCTTTCTTTAAAACACTATTTTAATTCTCTTATAAGACTTTAAAACTGAAAATGATCAACGGACAACTCTGTCGGCTGAAAATTGGTTCAAAATGAGCAAACTTTATTGCTTTAAAAAAAAAAATGCTTAAATATTAAAAGGAAATTTGTGGCTTTCCATTTCAACTGTTTTGTAAGTTTTTCCACATCTTCCTACTCTTAAGGACGTTGCCCTATATTATATATATATATATATATATATATATATATATATATTATATATATATATATATATATATATATATATATATATATATATATATATATATATATATTCTTAATTAAATCGGACTCTTGCTTGGCTAAAATTTCCCTGATTAGCCGAAATTCTTGGGCCGGAAAAATTGCTTTCAAAATTCGATTCTTCTTCGTCTTCTTCTTCTCTTCTTCTTCACTGGATCTGTTATCCCGTAAGTTGTTCTCGGGCTATATAAACTCTCGTATTTCTTTTTCCATGAGATCTGTGGGGTCCATTTTCCTCTTTATTATTTGAGAAAGTCCTTTGACTCTTTCGGTCCCCTTCTTTTGCTTTCAGATTCATTTCAAAATCTTCCGCGCTGTTAAACTGAATAACCATTTGATCTACATCTGAAGAAGGCCTCCAGGATGGGGCGTCCTTACAGGCGGCGCTAGACCCTCGTCTGTGTGGTTTTCTACAATAACGGCAATATGGGGAGTTCCACTTACAGGTCTTCCCGGAGTGACCGATTGATTCACATGAAGAGCACCAATCGTATTCCTTTAGCTCTTCTTCAGTCAATCTTCTAAAAACTCCTCCGTTTTTTCGGGAGACAAATTCTGGCTTGGCTTCTTCCTTTCTCTTTCGAAAGGTATGGTGTGGCTTGGCTTCTGTCCTCTCTTTATCCTCGTATCTCGGTTTATGAAAGGATCCTTTTGATCTCCTTTGAGAATCTCCATACTCAGTCGTTCTTCGGCCTTCTGGCTCACCTCTGGCTACAAACACTTTAGTAGTTCTATTCTCCATCTGTCTTCTTTGATTAACTTTTAATAAAGCTCCTCGGGAAATCTGTGCAAATCTTTCTAATAGCTCAACTATACTTATGTTTGCATCAAAAACTTTTAAAATTTTCTCTCTCAGTCTCTCACCATCCCTTCTATCTTTTACATTCTCTAATACTTTTGTTGTCACCATGATATTTACGTGCTTAGATGAGAAACCTGCTGTTGCGTCAATCTCGCAAAGTTTCACTTGGTACTTCCACAAGGTGTTTTTCAATTCTAAAATGAAAGCAGTAAATGTCATTTCTCTGTCTCTCTGATAGGACATAAATTGCAACAAAAGATCAAAAATCGTGTCTTTATTGTCTGGTTGTAAAAAGATTCGTAACTGCAGGAGGAAATCCTCTAACCTTATACAACTAGAGAAAGTTGGGTCGTGAAGAAGATAGTATCTGGCTTCGGACTCGAGTTTGCACGATATCATTGATTTAGCGAATGATATTTTCCGATTTTCTGTTAAAGGGCTTAACATGCCTAGTCTCTCATGTAGGGTCGATATGTACTCATTAAAGCTAATACCTTGCCAAATCTTTGTGTTCAAGTTTAAACCAAACAGTTTTAGTTCCTCCGGGATCTCCGGAAACGCAGTGCTAAATAGATTTGACTGGTAAAGGGGGGCTGTGTTGGACTGAGATGCGGTATTATAACCAAACCTTGCTTCCTGGGGTGGATGGGTACCCTGGTCCCTGCTACCTTGCCTTTCTGAGGCATACACTTGGGCTTGTCCTCCGTCGGACCAACCCCAAGGGATATTCCCTTGCTGTGGCTGGGTCATATGGAACTCGGTGGGAGCGGAGATCTGTCCCCATATCTGGTTGGGGTTGAATGGTCGGTTGTCAAATCTTGGCTGAGTCATGGGAATGTTTATGGTGCTTTCCCATGTACTCCCACTTGGCTTACGGGCGTAATAATTCCCATCACCACTCCAATTTGCATAAGACTTGCGGTTAGTCGTGATAGGTTCTGTACCTGGCTTTACTGATGGGTTCATCGTGTTGTCTAAAAGAACTGATTGCTGGGAAAGTCTTTGCCCAGTGTCCCTCCGGGCAGTCTCTTCTGCTTGAAAATTAGGTTTTAGGGAGAAGGTGTGTGAAGGGTTTAGGTTCATGTTGGCTAAGTCAACCGGGTTTAGTCTTGGAGGGGCTTCTGGCGGGGGAAATTGCCCTCTTGGCTTATCTCTTACCGATTCCTCTTGCCTCCTTCTCCGGGCCAACTCGGCCTCTTTTCCTTCCTTATCACCTTCTAAATCTACTTTATTCTCTTCCCTATTATCACCTATCTCTTCTTCATCTGAATTAGGCTTTGTTGCCATCCTCACTTAGTGAATAAAACAAATTCCTTTAGAAACAACACAAAAAAACTATCGCTAAAAATGCACAAAAATGAACGAAAAGTAATCACTAAAAAAACACATGAGCCGCGTCGACTCCTTGAATATGTTTTAAAATTATACTCTATAATCACTGAGAAAAAAGAAAAAACGCTTTTAATCATAAAAAACAAAAGACACTTTAGTCTCGTTCGACTTTCTAAAAAACGTTCTATATTACCTTTTTATTTCCCCAAATGGCTACAAAAATGCTTCAGTATCTATAAATATATATATCTATATATATATTATATATAATATATATATATATATATTATATATATATATATATATATATATACTTCTTTTATTTCTAATCTTTCTTCCCTTCCCTTTCTCCCCCCTCTTACTTGCCCCTTTGTGACCTTCAGCGGTGCGCGTATAAACTTATGTACGCGAGTTGTGTATGCGTGAAAAATGTGGTAGTATGTGGGCTTTGAGCGTAAGTGGTACGCTTTGCGTAGTGGACTGCGTCTCCTTCTTTAAAAAAAAAGGGGTTATGAGAATTTGGGGGAATTAACTCCTTCTCTGATTCTTTCTATTCTCCCTTCTTCTTTCTCCTTCTATTCTTTTATATATATATATATATATATATATATATATATATATATATATATATATATATATATATATATATATATATATATATATATATATATATATATATATTTAGTAAATGGGTTAGTATTCACTAAAGCTTATAGAGTGTTAAAAAAAAGAAGAGGTATTTGAGAAAAGGGTAAGCATAAAGTTTATGGAAAGTTAATTTCTCACCAATAATCACTTTTGCAACTTACTCCACTATTATTTGGATTTTTACCTGTAACCAATTATTAACACATTTGGATTTTTTACTTGTAACCAATTATTAACACATTTGGATTTTTACCTTTAACCAATTATTAATTACCATACAATATATAACATACCTTTTTAACACACATCAAAAAATTTAAAAATATACCTTGTTACACACAATAAAAAATATATAAAAAAAGACAATTAATGGATGATCATCCCGCAAAAATTCTTAAAATTAAATATATTTTTTACTTTATATAAACCTGCCTGCAGAAAATATTTTAATTATTACATAACAATAATAATAATATATTATAATTATATATTTTTATTAGCGGTTGCAACCTTTATGACTTTTTTTTCTGGGGGAAAGGGGAAGGATTTTTTCTCTTCTATTTGATGGAGGACTTTTCCTCCAAAACTGGCTGAGCTTGCTAGAGAGCTTCCTCTCTAAAGCTGGCTGAGATTTGAGTAGAGAGCTTCCTCTCTAAAGCTGGCTGAGTTGACTAGAGAGCTTTCTCTCTAAGACTGGCTGAGTTGAACGGAGAGCTTTCTCTCTCTAAAATTTTAAAAAGAATTGTATCTTTAAAATTGTCTTACTTGTATAGCCCCTTGGCTTTTTTCCATGTAATTGGCTTCTCAGTGAAGGTTGTTGGACTTTGTTGGGGTGCCTTGCTACGCTGTGTCTGCTGCTTACTGAAGTTCCATGCTCGAATCCATCCTGGTTGCAAGGGCGGCAGTTGTGGTGTCTTGGCCGCTCGGCGTCACCTTTTGCAGGTATTCATGAATAAAAGTAGTGCCTCTTATTCTTTATTCAATTGGAACAATTAAGTCCTCGAAAACATAAATTCTAAACAACAAACTCGTCACAACAAAACTCATCACAACAACCTGTGTAGAACAAATAATTTTGAATAATGGAGTGTTTCATAATACATTATGGTTAACTAATACAATTATGGTTAATAAGAATCAGTAAATTAAATGTAGTTAACATGATCAAAAATTTATAAAATTAAGTAATTATATATAATTATAAAAGTATAATAATCATTATATATACATTATAAAATTTATTGCACTCACCAACATATAGTAATTACAATATATCATTAATAAGAATAATTAATTAATATATAAATCAATCAAAATCACTTTATATGTAATTATAAAAATGAATGAAAATATATAGGAATTTTTCAGGTGACATTTTTCCACATGTTATAGGATATTTTTTATTAATTAAAAGTCGTTTTGAATAAAGTTCGCTGTAAAAATTATTAATAAAAATATATTAAAAAAAACAACAATTTACCTTCACTGTCTTCAAATAAAAATTCTTATGAAGCCAGAAATGATTGATACACTTTGTATCAGTAAATTTAATCCTGTAATTAGTACAGTTTTTATCAATTATATACAGTAGATTAAAATTATAAAGAGTATAATATATTATATATATACATAATATATATATATATATTATATATATATATTATATATATAATATATATATAATTATTATATATATATATATATATATATATATATAAGTGGTGTTAATATATATACACGGGGTTTGGTTAAGTAACTTGGGAAAAATATATTTTCTGCCTTGGACTCAATTCACACTCCCACTTTCACTCTTTTCCTTTCGTATCCTTTTATAACCCCGATCCGCTGTACTCACTCTGATCTTAGTCATCAGGTGGGGCCAAGATTCCTTACCAAAACGAGGGATTGAGAAATGCAATGGGGGAATTGTTATGCGTAGTTGCATAGCTAAGAGTTTGTTTTGTACAAGAAAATAAACATTGGAGAACGATTTCAAACCGAATTTTTGTAAGTTTTACAGAAAGCTTGTGAACCAAGTTACAACCTTGAGATAGAGAATTTAAGGATTTTGAGTCTTAATGTAAAAGGATTTTAAGGAGATATGCGCATTATTTGGTATGTTTCCATGCAAAGTTGTTTTTGAAATGAGAAATATTTTCTCAGGCGAGTCATAGCTTGTATCGTGAGAAATTATTAAGGAATGTGGGTTTTGTTCGGACATGTAAAGCTTTAAGGCGTCTATTGCAATGCTTATGTTGATTTGAATTGTTTGGCACTCAAACTGAGTCCCACATATATATATATATATATATATATATATATATATATATATATATATATATATATATATTTATATATATATATATATATATATATATATATATATGGAGTCTCGGTGGCGCAGTGGCACCAAAATAATGGAGGAAGTTGGCCGCTCGATAATTTTTAAAAACTTTTATAGCATGGCGTTAATATTATCCCTGGCAAGTTCAAAACACCATTCGTTTTTTGTAGATTTACTCTGGTTGCTTAACAGGGTGAGCCAAAATGTTTGACCAGGTGGGGCAAAGGTATCACTTAATAGGGGTAACATTTTAAGTCATATCTCCATATTAGTAATTCTTATACCAAATTTCATAGAGAGAGATTTGTTAGGGATACTTTAAGGTACATTTTGGCCTTTCCTGTTTTTTTTTTGGGAAAATAATATTTCACCATGAAAATGAATCCGAAAAATTGTGTTAAAAATGGAAGAAATTATTTTCTTGGGTGTATTATTAAAAGAAGGAAATAATTTAACGTTATAAAATTTTGTTGATGATATATACTAAAGTATGGTTTAACCTAAATCTATTTTTGAGGATTTGTTAAATATTTTTAAAAAATTTACAGGGTGTCCAAAAATCCATTTTTCGGAAAATCGGTAACTTTGAACCTATATATCTCTGATGGGGTAAGTGCTAAAAATCTGAAATTTTCACACATTATACAACTACCATAGATGTCTTCACCTGCAATAGTGACTTTGGTATTTGCTTGTTTTAAGAAATACAGCCATTCAAAAATGCCAAAGTTTTTAAGTTGTGTTATGATAGCCTACGTAGGCCTACTCGTAATAAAAAGTACCTATATTGTTAAAAAGTGTGTAAATATTATTATTATTATTAGAAATTATTTAAAATTTATTGTCATAATTCTTTTTTCAATTTTTATTTTAGCATAAAACAATGAAAATAAAATTCATAATTTTGGAAAAATTCACGTTTGGAAAATGTCAATAAAATATAACTTAGACTTGTGTTTTCTATCCAAATTAATACTATAACATTATTAAAATCTACTTAACATTTAAATTATAATTAAAATTAGTTTGGACAAACACAGGACGTAATAATATTTAATGTAAAGCGCGACATTAATTCAGTTATGCAAGCTAAGATTTTGAAGTGTGCTTGTGTTGCTCTTACCATGTTGATTGTAAATAAAAAAATATATACAGGCCTCTTTATCTTAAAAAAATATTTGTGTGTGCTAAGTTTTTGTTATATATATATATATATATATATATATATATATATATATATATATATATATATATATAACTTTAACTATACTCTTATAACAATAATATATATATATATATATATATATATATATATACGGAATAATATGCTCTATATATATATATATATACGGTGCTATATATATATATAGCATATATGGCAATATATATATATATATATATATAACCTTATATATATATATATATATATATATATATATGCTGTATATATATATATATTTCTGCTCTAACTGTATATATATATATATATATGTACGTAAAATGGGGAAAATCGGTCAAAAATCGCCGTTTTTTTTAATAAATCATGAAAAATCGGAAATTTTAAGTTACATCTTTACTTAATAGTTTTTTTCTCACATTTGGAGTTTTTAATTGATAAGTATAATAGAAATATTAAAAATATCTAAAAAACGATTTATAAATTTTTTTTAAAATTCCATTTTCAAAAACTTGAATTCGGAAAAACCAGTCAGTGGCGTCGGGGAGAAAGCGGTCATTAAATATTATGCGTCTGTGTTTATCAGAAACTAATTTTAATTATAATTTAAATGTTAAGTAGATTTAATAATGTTATAGTATTAATTTGGATAGAGAAACACAAGTCAAAGTTATATTTTATTGACATTTTCCAAGCGTGAATTTTTTCCAAATTATTAATTTTAATCACAAGAAAATACACTAAATAAAAATTATTGAAAATGAATTATGACATTTGATATTTTAATAATTATTAATAAGCGAAATATTTACTTTAACAATATAGGTACTTTATATTACAAGTTAGCCTACATAGGCTATCATAACTTAAAAAAATTTTTTTTTTGGCATATTTGAATGGCTGTATTTCTTAAAACAAGCAAATACCAAAGTCAATATTGCAGTTGAAGGAACATCTATGGTAGTAGTATAATGTGTGAAAATTTCAGATTTTAGCACTTACCCCATCAGAGATATTAAAGGTTCAAAGTTACCGATTTTCGAAAAATGGATTTTTGAGACACCTGTAAAAATTTTTAAAATATTTAACAAACTTCAAATAAGATTTAAAAGTTAAACCATACTTTAGTATGTATCATCACACCAAAATTTTAGATCGTTAAATTATTTCCTTCTTATAATACAAAAATGGAAATTTCTTCGATTTTAACACAATTTTTCGGATTCATTTTCTTGGTGAAGTATTATTTTCCAAAGCTGAAGCTAAAGCATTCTTAATACTCCTAACCAATATGGAGATATGACTTAAAATGTTACTTCTATTAAGTGATAAGCCCCAGCTCCCACTCGATCAAGCTATTCCCTCTTACAGCTAGATAAATCTACAAGGCAGATGGTGATGACTTTTGCCATGAACAGCATTGGCACTCATGCAAATGTAAAGGGATTTTCAAATACTCAGTGCGGAAAATGGATTGACCATACTTCTTAACATAACATATATAATATATATATAACATATAATAATATATATATATATATATATATATATATACTATATATATAACTGTATAATAATATATATATGAAATAATTTATTTAACAATTAAACTAAATAAATTACTTTTACTACAATTATTATTAATTAGGTAATAATTAGGATTATTTACTAATTTTATAAAATAATAATTAAAAAAGCAATTTGTGTCTAAAATCTTTACATCAAAAATCTAAAAATCAAAAATATCCCCAACCACGTTCTAGAGTATTAAAACCTACAGTTCGAGTGTAGAAAATATTGTTTTCATATTTAAAAAGTTTTTGAAAGTATAGAAATGAGAAGAATCATATTATCACATAATATTTGTTCACATATTTATGAATTTTCAATATTACTTTTTATGCATAATCATAACTGTGTAAATTACAAATCAGAATTACTGAATTTTTTATTAAGAAAGGCATTTAATAGAGTAGAAAGTTCCGATTGGTTGGCGAACAAAAAATAATTCGGCGGGCGGAACTTCAAAAAAGAGAGGGTCTGGTACACATATCATATATATATATATATATATATATATATATATATATATATATATATATATATATATATATAATATATATAATATATATATATATATATATATATTTGCTTCACATACTTTTGTTATTCTAGAAGAGAGATTTGACGAGGCCATAGATATATATCCTGAATAGGGTTTCAATGGTAATTTGAGGCGCAATGCTAATTCAGAAGAAATAAAATTTTCTGAACTTCCAGTGTCGATTAACGCCTGAATATCAGATCCCTCTATTGAAATACTTATTATTGACTTAGCAAGTGACTGAGGTACACATGCCAAGAAGGCAGCAGATGCGACAGGCGCAGATTGAGTTTTACTCAGCCTTTCAGTAAGCTTACAAACTTTGGCATAATGTCCCATCTTCTTACAACTGTGACATATGACATTCTTAGCAGAGCATTTTGAACGAGGATGCATAGATCCTCCACAATAATAGCAACTTCTTGCCTTCGTAAGAGCACACGTCTCCTCAGTTGTATTATCTTCAGAATTAATACTAGAATTATCGGAAATTTTACACATGTTTTCTGATTTAATAGCAGCTACCGAGACGAGATCATTATGCAGATTATAGGATTCCGAGTCCTTCATAGCTACTTCAAGAGCACGAGCTTGATTCACTGCATCTGAAAGAGCCAAAGACTTATTTTCAAGGAGTCTAGTACGAATCGGATGAGATAAGATTCCCGCAATGAAAGAGTCTCTGATACACTCGTCCCGATAAACATCAGCCTTAACGTCTCGATAATTACAATCTAAGCTAATTTTTGAAGAGCTCGCAGGTAATCATCAATATTCTCATTGCTTGCTTGCTTACGAGTTGTCAAACGATGTCGAGCCACAACTTCATTTGTGGGTTGGATGAAGGCATTCTTGAGCTTATTTAGAGCTTCAGTATAGGTCTCTGTATCGGTTATTAATACAAAATTTTCAGGCGACAAAGAGTTAGCGAGAAGTCCCAAGTAAGCATCATCTGAGCCTTTTACCGAATTTTTGAATCTAGTAAAAACGAAGAGCCAATGCTTAAAGACGCGCTGAGCTTCAGGTGAGTTAGGGAGAACCTCCAGTCTTTCGGGACGTAGACCACGATCCATAGTTAGAAGAATAAATATTAAGTTTGTTAAATTGTAGTAAAAACGAGAAGTATGTCTATACCTTTATTTAGGCTTTAACAAACTTAGAACTAACCATACCTAAAAGAATATAATACCGGTTACGACCGACCGCGGGCGCTCAAACGCAGCCACTATAAACTCGAAAATATTATATTTTTCTTTTAAATTCTGCTGACGCCACGTAGCAACAATATTATCAGCAACTAATAACATGTAACGCTAACCCAATAACAGCGGTTTACCAGGGCGCACGACTCAGACTTCACGAAAATTTCCGACTCGACCACTTTGGGAGGCACAGACTCAGAGCTCTTTGGAAATTGCGCATTCCGGCATCAGACTCACCACGCTTACTCAGCTTCCAAGGGGTGCGGTATATCATGAACATGGGCATGCAGAAATAGACTCGCTATACCACGGCCATCCTTTACCTTTTACCTTTATCTGACCTTAGAGCACATTATCTGTACAGGTTTTCATAATAAACAGGTATACCTTGGTTTTATTTTTTTGATTTGGAAGCAGCATTTGATTCCCTCTCACATATGGGACTCTTATATAAATTAGCCTGTTTGGGACTCAAGGGACATCCATTGTGATGGTTTCATAGCATTTTATTTAATTTATACCTATCTGTCAGAGTTAGTGATGCCGGCCCTCAGCGGGGTCGCACAGGGATCTGCCTTGAGTCCTTTATTGTTTGCTTTATATATCTCTGATTTGCCAACTACTACCTCCACTAAAGTTATGGCATATGCTGATGATTTAATTTTAAGTGCATCTTCATCTACTCTGTTAGGTGCCCAGAGAGCTTTGGAGGTGGGAGCACAGAGGATCTTGGACTGGGCAGATTGATGGCACCTGCATTTCAATATAGCCAAATGTGCCTTGATGTGTTTTACAAGACAGAGGGTTCCTTTCTTACCATCCCTTCGCCTGAACAGGAGTCAGGTTCCCTTTGTCACTAAACATAAATTTTTGGGGCTCACCTTTGATGGCCCCTCTCTCACTTGGAAGCAACACATTCAGGGCCTCCAGTTACAGTGTTTGAAGAGGCTAAATATGGGGTGCTTCCCAGAGCATGCTTCTCCACTTTTATACCATCTATATCAGAGCCAAGTTAGATTATGGGAGTGTGGTTTACTCTTCTGCTTCCCCAACATCTCTAAAGTGCCTGGAGACCATTCAAAATACTGCCATCCGAATAGCCCTGGGAGCTTTTCCTTCTTCTCCCATTAAAGCTTTGGAGGTAGAGGCTTGTCTTCTTCCTCTCCAACTGCATTGGGAAGATCTGGTTGCTAGGAGATATGTTAAGTTGATGTCTGCATTGGTGAACCATCCTTTCAAGGTTTTCTTTGGTGCTTATGAATTGGGTTCCTCTGGAATGGAGAAGAGGAATATCCCCTTTATCTCTCGAGCTAGGCATATAGTTCTGTCTCTTGGTTTGCAAGAGGTACCCCTGGACCCAGTTTCATCCACTTCGCTGATTATCCCGGGCTAATGGCAACCTGGGGGGGGCTCATTTTCACTTTTGCTTTCCTGCATGACTTGGGAGAAAGGATTGGTTTTGGGCCTTTCCTTTTTAAGAGTGGCGCATCTCTCTTTCAAGAAAGTCCTGCACACCTCAGATCAATTTTCAGGTGATATTGATGGTCAAAGGTTCATCAGGAGGTTCTTTATATTTCCAACTAGTTCTGCAGCAAGTCTGCTTTGTATTTCTCAGACCTTTCCCTTG
>JABUQX010000007.1:25000-28324 GCA_015478945.1 Trachelipus rathkii
ATATATATATATATTATATTATATTATATTTTTTATAAAACTATAAATATAGAATTATATATTATATAATATATATAGATAATATATATATATATATCGAGGGCTGCGGAGTCGTAAAATAAATTTTTCGACTCTGACTCCGACTCCGACTCCGACTCCGACTCCGACTCCACTTGAACAAAAATTTTCGACTCCGACTCCACTTAAACAAAAATTTTCGACTTCGACTCCAAACTCCAGAGTCAAATCAAAATTTCGACTCTGACTCAGATTTGTGCTTACAGGGTTACAGTAAAACATTTTTTTGTTTCAACAATTTTTTTTCGCTTGCTTTTGAGAATAAAAAAATATGCCACTTTTCCAATGAATCTAATCTCCAAATGCTATACGGTAAAGTACAGTAAAGACATAAAGATGCAGGAGCAAACACATACAAAAAAAAATATTATTTCCAGTTTCGGAAACAAATTTATAACGTAATTATAATGCAAATTCATTTTTATTTTATTTATTAAACAAGCCATTATAAAATTAGCAGTTTAATTACTTTGTTTCAATAATAATAATAATAATAATATAATAATATAATAATAATAATTAATAATGATAATATAATAATGATATTAATAAAATCGCTTATGAAATAAAAAAACAAAAGAATTTCTGACAAAATTTAAAAGAACTGGATTTTATAATTTAGGAGTATATATATATATATATATTATATATAGATATATATATATATATTATATAATATATATATATATATATATATAGATATATATATATATATATATTATATATATATATATATATATATATATATATATATGATGAATTGCCTAAATACACAAAAAACACAGAAAATTCACCTTTGAGACCTGTAATTATCTATGTGCGGAACGGTTACACACGAAATTTGCCCAATATCTGAGCAGCATTATCCGACCATATCTTAATAACTCTTTCATAAGTTAAATCTAATAATGAAACATTACGTAAATTATCAAACTTAAAATTTGAAGCCACTAATATATTCGCCTCATTTGGTTGTAGAATCTTTGTTCATAAATGTACCGGTCTTGATACGATTGACATAATAATTAATTAACAAGTGTATCACTCAAATAACCTACCCGCCACCAGATATATCAGAACAACATCTGAGGAACCTTTTATTAATTTGTTGTATCAACACAGTTTAAATTTTAAAGGAAAACATATACTACACACCCCCCCCCCCCCCCAACTGATGGAGTGCCGATTGGCTCACCACTTGGACCTACATTTGCTGACTTCTTTCTATATGTCCAATCTGGAAAACAAAAATCCTTCGTGAAACAACAAACAACTTTAACCCGTATTTACATAAGGTATGTCGATCGACGACACCCTCACTATGTTTAGGAAATAAACATATACCATCAATTCATCAATGAATTCAAGAGTTGTCATGCTTAAATTTCACATACGAAACTTAGGTTAAAAAAGCTATCTGTTTTTTATACATCAAAATCAATGTTAATTCTGACGGGCTCAATTATACTACAGCATACATGTCAAACCCACTTGATAATGGTCTGTATATGAAGTATGGATCCTATCACCGACTATTTACAAAGAAATCTATCGTAAAAATTCTAGTTTACAGAGCATACAACCTATGTCAACTTGAGAACTTTTTGATGAAAAGAAATTTGCCGCATAAGTTAAAATTTAATTAAACTGTGATCATCCAACAATATTCAGTTGAAAAAAAATTTTTTTTTAATTAATAAAACCCTTAACAAAATTATATAATAAAGAAAGCCTAAAAAAATTAATCAGAGAAAATTCGATATAAATTTCTTCTTTCAAAACTTCCAATGCTAATTGTGTCAATAAGGAAGAGAAGTACCTTCGTGAATATTTTGAATTCTCACCTCAAAACTAAAGACACCTTAAAAATTAAAGTCAGACTATACCATAATTCCAAAACCAACTGCTCATCTTCCTTAGCACAAGAGATGCTTTGTCCACACCATCACGTTGTGTACCAATTTTATAACTGCCTGAGTTAGACTGTACGTCGACATATATTGGTTACACGAAGGGAAATAGATTGTGGACACGGCATATCAACATCCTCTACAGTTCAGCAAAATCTTGTGAACATAATTCAATTGCCGGCACAAAGATCAATCAACTATAGTGGAAATTTTCTAAAACATCGTTTCTATCTTATTGAGTTATATACGATGATCATTGTGAGAGTCACAAGAGGAGAATTCCTAGAAATTTGCCGGAGGCCATGTGCGAGCAAGATCTAAACAAGCAGAGACGCAACCCATACACACTTAGACGAATAAAATTTAGTATTCTTTGATCTCTCTAGGTATCTAGACTCTAACTGGATATTCGTATTAGTATTGAACCCTTTAACAATTTTATATGCCCTATTCGTGTTTTATGAATGATATCAACTGGTTAAGACTCGATGCGGACGTTACGAGAGAGAGATATATCCTGCTCTTTATATAGAGTTCTTCTACAAAGTAGTAGACTAGATACGTAAAGTGCGCGTACTCGGGGTAAAATAATACTAGTGTTTAAAATATATCTAACTCAAGTTTTATCCATAACCTGTTTATAGTTATCCTACCGTACAGCTTATTAAGTACACGAGAAATTAAATTATATGACCTCAGAATGTATAATAGTAATAATAACGAGCGATAACCTGCGCTCGAAGTAATTGAGCTAAATATATAATAATTAATTAATAATAATTAGAATAATAATAATACCCATATATAAAATTAATTAATAATAATAATATATATAGTATCTCTTTTATAAATATATACTAACTCCTAGGTGTACAAGAGTACATCCCGATCGTCCACTTATGACACAGAAAATCTATTCGGGACTCCGACTCCACTATTTTATACTAGGATATGCTAATTCAGAACTTCTCGAGCTCGCATCATTGTCGGTCAGTTAGTTCTTTCAGGACTAATAAATTCCGACTCCAGACTATCACGGTGAAAATTCACGACTCCGACTCGCACGTTCCGGAGTCTCACGCAAGCCCTGATATTTGGTCGGGAACATTATATTAATATATCATGGATTTAGGTTGATAATATAGATAAGGTGAGGTTAGATTAGATATTATTAAGTGTTAATTAATTCTATTTTATTATTTAATAATATATTATTATATTATTATCATGAGGACGTATATTAATATCTAAATCTTCTCCATTGATAAAAGGTTGATATAACTATAGAACGTAGTCAAATTAAATAAGTTAGATATAATTCTTTCTTTAATATTTA
>JABUQX010000008.1:0-15000 GCA_015478945.1 Trachelipus rathkii
TATTTTATTATTATTATTTATTATTATACTTGAAAAATTTTAAATTTCTGGTCGTTTAATGTGCAATTTATCTTTTGTTTACAAGAGTTATCCAGGGTACGGCGTAGACCCATGCATAATGCACAACACCATCCACTTTTCCATCGCCGCCCTATGTATCTGGAAAGTAATATGATTAAGATGCTTCTTAGTTATTCGTGCTTTGAACTGAGTATTAAGAGCGGCAAGTTTGATTAAGAATAACAAACAATTTTCTGCATTTTCTCCTGTATAATGTCATCCTTTTCACGCATAAATTAATCCAGCACCGTTGAAAAGTTGTTCGCTTGGTATAACTACTAGATGGGCATGACAAATATCTTTAGCCATCATTTCAATCTCTTTGAAGTTAGTCTCTCCTCCACAATTAGAGATCATCCTTCGGATCTATCCTTTTTCTTTTTGTATTTGCTATTTCATCAAAACAACAACATTTAAAAACTTCAATAATAATAAAAAGTTTCAATACCTGTAAAAGCATTTATGGTTTTAAACAGTTTTGGCTTGGAATGCTTAAGGTTTGCGTTTATTCTTGCATTATTAAATTCGTTAAGGATATCTGTTAATATATATATATTTTCCATAATTCGAATTAAAGTCCTACATGGTTTGTTATTTCTTCGCTGAATTCCTTTGATTATTCCATTAAGAAGTTTGTAAATAATATTCCTTTATATCGAGATCTAATACTCGATGTAATACAAAGTAATTTTTTTTCCAAATATCAAACATCTCGAGATACTCCGTAATTTATTGTTTGCACGGTCTGATTTAATTCCCTCTTCAGCCTCGAAATCTGAGGTCTGGTGAAGAGTTTTTAACGACAAAATAAAAAGAATTACTTGTGATATAGAGAACGAATGAAAGCGTTAACTTTTTAAATTCTCTTCAAATATTCAATAGTAATACCATTGTCAATTATATAAATCAAAACTAAGTAAGTTGTGTTATCTTAGAGTTATTGGAGGAGGTAAAGACAACCGAATCCTTTACAGAATTAAAGAAATTTCCTACGTTTGATGATGCATTTTTGCGCTAAGGTTGACGAAAACGAACGAAAATGAGCTTTTTTAGTTACAAATGCAAAAACGAAAATGACTTATGAAATGTATAGCCTATCACAAGCACTCACGGGTCGGGGGTACGGGGGAAACTCCCGTAGACAGATGTTCATCACCCATGCATTGAAATAATTTTCCTAAAAAAAGTTATTTATTATTTAAATATATCAACGTTCGATATGTCAATAGTCGATATATTAAAATTTTGGATATCGATATATCAACATCATAAATGTATCATCATCTGGGGATCATTTCATGAGCGTTATATATGATATATATATATATTATATATATATATTATATATATATATAAAAATATATATTATATATAATAATATCTAGTCATATTTTTAAATGAGATATATATATATATATATATATATATACTATATATATATATATATATATAGATATAAACACTTTGAACGTCTTATCTATTCCATTTCGGCAATGATGTATTTGCGTTGCATCAAAATCGTTTCTTATATTTATATATATAATATATATAATTATATATATAATTATATAATATATATATATAATATATTATATTATATATATATATGATAATAATATATATATTATAATTATACTATATATATACTATATAGAAAATAATATTTATTATTTATTATTTTTGTTTGTTCAATTACGACGCGTGTCATGGGTCATTTTCGTACTTTGTTTCACAAATCCGGTTTTAATCTTTTTAAAATTTGCATATAACACGGACGAGTTACGGTTTTTATTTTTTTTTATTTTTTATTTATTATTTATTTATTTTTTTTAACAACGAACACCGTGTGATGAACTTAAAACATAATAACTGCCTCATCATAGAATTGAATGGTTTGATTGTGAATAAATAAATAATGCCTTTTTATTACCTATAATAGAAGGGAAATTTTTGAACGTGTCTTTCTGTCGGTAGTCAAGGGTTGTTGTTGTTGTTGTTGTTGTTGTTATAAAACCTCAAACTAAAATATATCGTTCAATTTGTCCTATAAAGACAAATACCATTATTAATAATAATAAAGATTGTTATTATCATTATTGATAATAGTTATAATATTGATTATACTAATACTGTTGTTATTACCATTTAATAATAATGATTATTATTACCATTATTACTAATACCAAAGATTGTTATTACCGTTATTATTAATACTGAATAGAAGAATGAAGGTTTTCTGAGAAGCCTGAAATGGTTACTCGTCGTCATGATGCGGATCTTCTTCGGAATTTTTCATCTGAATTGTCCGGATGACGCGGATGGCCTCCACGTCACTAATATTAAAATAAATATTTGAAAATAGCAATTGACAAGTAATCGGTATATAACTTCTAATCACATGACATTTTATATATATATATATATATATATTAGATAGTATATATATATATATATATATATAATTATTATATATATATATATAGCTAAATAATAAATGATGAGTAAATAATTGCAATAAGATAGTTTTCTTTTATCTTACTTTTATTATACTCTAAATCAGTAACCTAAAATATATAAAATTTTCAGTCTCTTTTGCTGATGATATCTCTATCTTCAATAAATGACAAAAAATGGCCAAGTCTCTCTCTCGTAAAACAAGTAGACACGCTTTAATAAAAAAATATAAATTGGAGGATGTAATAAGCTATGTCAAAATTTAAATTAAACATCTTATATTATTTTTAGCAACAATTAATTGACAATTCAATATCAAAATAAACGAAGTGAACCGCGTAGGCTTCCAAATGCTAAAATACTGGACAATAACAAGCTATGACAAAATTGACATATAAGAAACATGTTAACAACTAGTCTAGTCAGACTGCTAATACATGTATGTGCTAATAAAATTGATAAATATTGTACCTCCTTCCATTCTTAAAAAAAATATGTACCTACTATACATTGATACATCCCCATTTACTTTACTGTACTTGCTATCTAGACACAAGTAAACTCCGTATCATCCTGTAATTGTAATTCAAAAAGCTTTATTTCGCCTCATTAAGCAATTACAAGGGACTTTTACAACACATACATTAACCTCGGTTCAAAAAATGAAATATTGCAGTTTAAAACTTACTCAAATTATATCAACTACAAAAATTTTTTTTTTTTTTTTTTTTTAACTAAAAGAAATACATCAATTTGTTGCTACTACTTCTTGCTAGCAAATTTTCACTCAAACCAAGCAAGACCGAGGCAAATCCAATTAATATACGGAAACAATACTTAAGCTACATAAAACGCTCCATTTTGGAGATTAAAAAAACCACTCAATGCGTCGCTACAAAGCAAGCTAAACTTTTACACCTCAACGCACAGACATAAATCGAAAACTGTATCAAGTTTTGCTAAGAAAAATAAAATCTTATCTAAACTAAATATAATAATAAAAAAAACTTACATTTGTCGATATGAAATAGCTATTATATGTATGATTATTTTATTATTATATTATTATTCATTATATATTATTTATTATTCTATTAATTATTATTATTATATTATATAGTATTATTTTGTTAAATAAATATTATCTATATCAATTCATTGTATTGTTTTTTATTATTGATATTATTATTCTTATTTATATTATTATTATATATAATATTAGTATAACTATTTCATAATATTTGCCTAGAATTGTTAGTTAAAATACTATCTTAAATCACCACAATTAATTAGTATTAATTATTATGATTTATTATTATTATATATTATTATTATTATGCTACGATCCAGCATAGTTACTGTAATTTTTATTATTATTATTATTATTATTATTATTATTTCGTCATAATATTTTATGTCAGTATTATGATTATTTAGTTATTTTGTTTTTATCATTATTATATACATTAATTGTGACTATATATCTATTATTATATTATTATTATTATTATATATATTATTATTATTATTATTATTATATTATTAAACATTCTGTGTATAACCAAAAAGTAATTAAATGTACACATATTAAAGTAACTTCACAAATTAATGATTATTTATGATTATTATATTTATTATTATTATTATTATTATATAGTATATATATTATTTATTATCGATTATTATATCAATATATTATTATTATTATTATTATTATTATTATTATTATTATTGTTTTTTATTAATTATTATATTATTATATATTATCACATTATTATTTATTATTATTATTGATTATTGTCATTACTTATATAATTCTTTTACTATTAATATTGATATCAATATATTATTAGTTATTATTATTTTTATCATTGTGTATATAAATATTATTATTGATATTATTATTATTACTATTTATCTGACATTATGTATTCTAATTGAATTAAAATTGGTTTTGTTATAACGTTAAGTTCAAATCCTTAAACCTCAAATAACTATAATTAGGTGGACTACAAAATTTTGGGGCTCAAGGACACAAATTCAGAAATTCCATTCCATAATTGTTATATATATTATAACTAAATATTATAAATATACTTTAAACTTAATAATGTGTATTATTATTTTCTGAGTAACGCATACTCAATCAATCAATCAGTATCGTATTATCATCATACATGCACACACTAATATTTACAACCAAACAAAAAAATAAAAATAATGAAACGGTTATATCACAATCTAATCTGTGGTTATATCAACAATAATAATAATAAGGTCCGAAGAAATGATCTTTTAAATCATAATTATAATAAAATCTACATCAATTATAATAATAATAATAATAATCAATATAATTTTAATAATAATAATAATAATAATAATTATAATTTTAATAATAATAATAATAATTTTCATTTAACACTTAAAATAATATTGATATTAAATAATAACAACAATAGAAGAAGAAAAAAATAACGCTTCATGCATTTTCTTTTAGGTTTATTTAAACAATCTCAGATTTTTCTTTTTGAACAGAATTTAAAATCGAACAATCAGTGGTTTTAAAACTTAAAATAACTTGTTATATATGTGACTAAAGCATACCTCCTTACAGCTTCAAGTATATAATAAGAATGAATAAAAATCCTTAGATATATCTTTCGAGTAATTCCGTTCTCTGATCTCTAATCAAAGATAGGTGATACGCGTTGTAAGAGAAAAAAGATAGATATGCTTTTAGTGAATAGGTAAATCGTGTATTTATCTTCATGTCTTGAAGTTGTGACTTACATCGATGAATAATTGTCAACATTATCCTGATAAGTAAGACTATCTCATGGGATTTTTCGGCTCTGAAGATCGTCTTGTCTCATATCTGCTTTAGTCTGGTATTTATCAAATGTGAGATAGTGCAAAACAAAGATCGTTTAAGCAAATGAAAAAAAAATTAAAATTGACTAAATAAATTAAATAAATAGATATGTGTTTCACAGGGAGAGAGGGGATGGGGACGAATTAATGTTTTATTTTAGCTGATAATCGATTTTATCTGTATCTCATAAAATGAAATTTTGTGATAACTATAATGACTAGTATAAATATATATATATATATATATATATATATATATATATATATATAATTATATATATATATATGATATATATTATATATATATATATATATACTATACTATATAGTATATATATATTATAAGTATTATATTATATATAAAATATCCAGATTTCGGAATATACGTGGGGATAATGAACTTTATGTAATTGTAAATTATTTTAATGAGATAATTTGTAGTTTGATAAAACATTAATACTGCTATTATTTATTTTAATTTAATGTTTTATTTAAGTTTCATATTACGATTTATTTATCTCTTTTGTGTTAAAATAGTTTTCGAATTCTTAAAATTCAACAAAACATACAGATATGATATATAAAAACTAAAAAACATTATTTATATACTATATATACGTATATATAGTATATATAGTATAGGTATATATATCATGATAGTATTATATATATATATATGAGTATATATATAAGCTATATAGAAGTTTGGCGAAGACATGTTTTTTTTGTAACATTTTTGCGTATATTTGATTGTTGAGCATGGTGATACTGACGGCAATGTAATTAGAGGAATGAGCTGATGAGAAGATAACGAAATTTTGGAAATCTTGGGCAAATATACATAGATAATAAAGTAAGCAAGAAAGCGTTCATGCGTTGTGCAATGAGAAAGAAAACGGGCATTGTTAGTGCTAGATGGGCGTGAAAAAATTTAAGGTAGTACGTAAAATATATGTTTGTGGGCTAAAATATGTTGCCGGCGTATGCGTCTTTTTTTTTATTTTTTTTTTTTTCATTTATAGATTTTGGTTTATAATATGAGCAAAGGCATTGTAACGCAGACAACTTTAGAAGGGGCAGTAAACTGGCAACTAACCTAGTATCGGATCGAGCGATGCAGGCAAAATTCAACTAACATATATGGATAGGACAGATGGCAGTAATTTCGGACTAAACCTAACATGGATATACTTGGCCGGCAACAGATTTTCTCGCTCCTGTTTCCGGGGCTAAGGGATTGTTTGCAGCTACAGTGAAAATTCATTGCCGGAGACGTCGCTCTGTCTTGGGTGCTGGCCAACACGTACGATGCGGTGAAAAGTTGTTTGAGCGATATAAAATGAATGGACTTTTTGTTTATTTAATAATTTTTGAGCTTGCTCTTCAATTTGGTCACCACTTAATTTAATTGTTAGTATCATATAATAAGCAATATTATGAAAAAAAAGTTAAAAGAAAAAACTTATCTTGCCGCCATGAAGCTTATATAATATACTATAATATATTATTGATATATATGATATATAATAGTATTAGTATATATATATATGTAATATAGTATTATGATATATATATATGAGTATATAGTATATATATATAAATATGATATATATATAGTGAATATATATATATATATATATATATATATATTATATATATATATATATATGAGAGAGAGAGCGCTCATGTGTATAGGTATCTGTATGTGTGCATCTTCTATTTTGCATGCTGCCTTTGTGCGCAACCATTTCTGAAACGATCAAGTATTCATGTAAATCAGAAGAACCAATCATTGAAAAGGAAATTACAACATATTCGAGGAAGCGATCGTTTTTTTGCCCATTTGTTTATGGTTTTCGTTGTTCACTTTAAAATAAAGAGTTGTTTAAAAAAAATGAAATTTGAAAAAACAAAATATCGGGTCAGTCGCTTTGTTTGTGAACTAGATATCAAGAATCGCCAGTTTTTTTTTTTTTTTTACATTCATTCACGAAAATCGTGGATGCCGGGAAGTGCGCCTGTTTGTGACGATAAAGTAGGTACCCAACCGACTGCACTTCGTTTTTTTTTTGTTTTTTTTTTCTTTACCGCCGCTCACGGGCAGAGCCCAATTCATGGAGGATACTACTCAATTTACTACGTCTTTAGTAAGACGAAGCTAAGTCTATGGAGAGAATAGCTTACATTTCTTATTTCTATAGGCCTATCTTCTTAGAAGAACGATTTATTATTATTATGTAACTGAGGCAGGCCTCAATAGTTTCGCAGAACACGGAACTCTTTTAATATCTGCGCACTCGTTTCTTTCAGCGTTATTGCCTTTTTTCCTCAGAAGCGAGATTTTTGCTCGAGCTTCGAGCTTATGTCGAGGAATCAAAATTCACTCGTGAAATACAAATAATAATAATGAAAAATAAAGTCGAGTTATCAGTATTGAATTATACATGAGTTTTAACATAAAATAATTATTTATTAAACAAAAAATAAAATTGGGTTAAGCTTATCAAGCTCATGTTAATTATTACTGGATTCGATCATGGACTCGGTTAAATTTTTTGCTTTGTCAACTGGTCCGCGAGCACTGGACTCGGTACATCAATAAATAGGTAAATGTTTAAAACTAATCGGAAAACGCTTTAAAATTTTAAATTTTTGTTCCAAACTGTAATGGTAAAGTCATAAATTGGCGAATCCATTTTCCCACCCTTTAAGTTTTATCAAAGTTTAATGGAGTTAGGAAGGCGCTCTAAAATAATGCCATATTTAACGTAATACTGAATGCCTTTCCATTTTCATATATATATATATATATATATATATATATATATATATATATATATATATTATTAAATAATATGTATATATATATATATATATATATGATATATATGATATGTATATATATGATATTATATGATCCGTTGTTTTGATTATATAATATATTATTATATATATATATATGAGAGATATTAATTATATATAAAAAAAAATAATATAAAAAAAAAAATATGTATACACATAAATATTATATACAAAAAATACTTTTTAAATATTATATATATATATATATAAATATATATGTATTATGATATATATATGATATATATATATATATATATTAATAATAATTTAATTTAATTTTAATAATAGCTTAATTAATATTTAGTAAAAGATTTTTGAATTGTGCAATGAAAATTTCTTTAAATAGGAAAAAAAAATATATTTTAAGATAAACAAATATTAAATCAGTATCTACAAAACCCACAAAAAAGTTTAAACATGCTAATTGGTAACGGTATATTAATTTTGCACTCAATCATGCAACAATATTATATGAAAGAAAAATAATATATAAATAAATTTAACAATTAAAAAAAGAAAAAGAAAGAAAATTGCAGATGAAGCATAAAAATTATTCTTCCATCGTTTTAGTGTTTATTATTATTATTATTATTATTATTATTATTATTATTATTATTATTATTATTATTATTATTATTATTATTATTATTATTATTATTATTTTGAGAGATCTTAAATTTATGTGTTGTGGAAAGAGCTCTTAGTTAATTTCGTTAACATTTTGCGAAGGTTAAACTACTTGTAAACAACTGATGCTCAATCTACAAATAAAATAGAAAATTACATATATATATTATATAGTATAAATATATATATATAATAATATATACTGATATTATATATATATATATATATATATATATATATCATATATATAAGGTACTTATTATTTCTATGATTTCTCTTTCTCAAATTGCCCGCCACAATTGGTTAGCATTTGGCTTTGTTATTATAAAGTTGTTTATTTTCGTTTGCAATTATATACGCTCCCAATTTTCATTAGTTATTTATTATTATTATTATTATTATTATTATTATTATTATTATTATTATTATTATTATTATTATTATTATTATTATAATTATTATTATTATTATTATTATTATTATTATTATTATTATTATTATTTTAGGTAATTAGAGGTTAATTTAATTTATATTAAGAGTTTCTTTTGATGATAACATGCACGCACAAATTTTTATCTTCAAATTTGTAATGCATTGAAGAAAAAATTTCTGTTTAATTTAAAAAAAAAAAAAAATTAGCTAAATGACATGAGACATTAATTGCTATTTTTGATACCTTCATGTTAAAATATTGAACATACCTTCATCCCTTTATTTTCTTTCCTCTATCTTTGATATGATGAATTTTGAATTTTAAACCCTTTGAACTAGGGTTGGCCGACGCACCAGGTGCGGTGCGGTGCGTTACCTAAATTCAGTGTAGCGGTGCGGTGCAATTTTTAAAATATAGAATTGCGGTGCAGTGCGACAAAAAATGACTTTTGGTCGGTGCGGTGCGCAAATTGTCCGGTGCTCGGCCAACACTACTTTGAACCAAGACAGGCTTGATTTTGGAATTTTTCCAGAGTTTTTTTCATTCCTCGGGGGCGTCATGCTTTTCATTTACCCATATATATATATATAGTATAATATATATAATAATATAGGCCACAAATAATATATAATATATATATATATATATTATATTATAGTATATATAGTATATATATATATATATACGTCATATATATATATATAGTATATATATATAGTATATTATAATATCCAAGGCCACAACTAATGATATCATAAGCTTAGAAAAAAGTATGCCTACCATTTTCAAGACTACAGCCGCGAGGTATTAGCCGTATGTTTCTGCATAGTGCCATAAAGTTGTACGAGGATTTTGGTGATGTGAATGTGAAAGATCGCCATAGATCTGGTATGCCACTTTTTGTTCGGATACCGGAGGCTGTCAAAACTGTAATGGCACGAATTGAGGAAATTCTCTTCGTAAACAAAACATCATGTTTTAAAAGTAAAATGCAGATACCTTCTAAGAATTCCATGCCGTGCATCATCAGAGAGGGCCCTAAGGTTAAGGGCTTCCAAAAGAAGCACCCGACATTTACACACGGATGCCCTAAAGAAAGGTCTAAACTTCCATTGGTTGAGTACGCACGTGAGAAAAAGGTCTAAACTCCCATTGGTTGAGTACGCACACGTGATCGCCACAGAAAAATTTTCTTTACAGACTAAAAATTTTTTTTTACTGTGGATAAATGTTTTAACGAACAAAACGATAGGATGTATGTACGTCATGTAAGGTAGCAGCAGAACTTGAACCATGTGCCCAAAGAAATCATCCGGCTTCTGTGATGATTTAGTAAGGAGTTAGTTACGATTGGGGTTACAAACATTCACTTTTGTGAAAAAGGTGCCATAACCTCAGCAGCTGTATACCGGTAATCCGTTGTGGAAGGTATGGTAAAACCGCTATGTGTCAGGTCAGACACTTCCAAACTGAACTACGGACCTTTTCAACAGGATACAGTTCCACTCACATAAAAGAAAATCTACTCAAGCTTCACTCAAGGACAAGTTCCCTCCTCCATTTTCTAACGGTTGACGATAAATTGACTGTCTGGCACCCCTGCTGTCTGATAATAACATCTGTCTGAATAACATTTCGGACATTTGAACATGAATTTGTCTTTTCTCCTTATAATTCAACAATTTTTCTTACACTTATTTTTGACAATTTTTTTTATTTACTATTAACCCTTTTATTTGTAAATACGCTAATAATTCTATATCATTTTCATTTAACAAAACTGCATTTTCTAGACTTAAAGGAAACGACATCCTACTCAAACAACTTTCACATAAATACTAAAAGAATTATAACGCAGAATTCACTAAACTAGGTAGAAATTTCCTTACGCATCTTAAAGTAGCACCTACAAATAGTTTACTATATTTTCGAATTACAACTTCAAAACACTATTTCCCTAAAATTTACTTAGATAAAAAGGTCAATAGCTATACTTTCTCATATATATATATATATATATATATATAATATTATAATTATATATAATATATATATATAAATTTATATATATATTATATATATATATATATATATATATATATATATATATATATATATATATATATATATATATATATTGGACGGTTTTCAATAAATAGGATGACTTCCTTATCTAAGGTTTATTATACACACACTCCTAAATCAGGAACCTAAAATATATAAAATTATAATAATAATAATAATAATAATAATAATAATTTTAGAAATTGAAAATATATTGAAAATCATATGATAATAATACTAATAATGAAAATAATAATATTGAATAATAATAATATTACTAATAACATTAATATTAATAAAGAAAATAGTAATTATATTAAATATAATAATAATAATAATAATATAAATACTGCTATTACTACTACTACTACTAATATTAGTAATAAAAATAACTATTAATAATATAATAACAATAACTGAAAATAATAATACTAATAATAATTGCAACATCTATAATATTTTAATAATAACAAAAAGAAAATAATAATAATAAAATAATGATAACAGTAATGGCAATCTGAAGAAATATTACCACTATTACTATTATAAAAATAATAATAATAATAATAATAATAATAATAATAATAATAATAATAATAATAATAATAATAATAATAATAATAATGGACAAAACTAATAAATAAGAACAGTTTTCATTTTACGTAAACTCATAAAAGGACAATGGCTATTCATTCCCACCACAATTTATTTACAAAATAGCCGTAATGAGTGAAATTCTTTGATTTGAATAATAATAGTAATATTATATAAGGTAAAAATACATTGTGTAATAACAATGAAAATAATAGTAATAAATAAATTAAAATCGAACAAACAGTGGTTTAAAAGACTTAAAATAACTTGTACTATATGTGACTAAAGCTTACCCCCTTACAGCTTCAAGTATATCATAAGATATTGGATATCTTTCGAGTAAGGTTCTCCACTGATCTCAAATCAAAGATGGGTGATATGTGTTGTTTGATAAGAAAAATTATATATAGATATGCTTTTAGCGAAAAGTTAAATAGTGTATCTTGATGTCAAAGATTGGCTCACATCTGCTTTATTCTGGTATTTATCAAATGTGATATATCGCGAAACAAAGATTGTTTGTATTAATGAAAGAAATTAAAGAGTATGATTAATGATACGTATTTTACAGAGGGAGAGAGAGCGAGGGGGGAACGAAGTAACGTTTTAAACCAGGGATGGCAATTTTGTTGATTATTTTGATTTTTAAAAAAAAAATCAATTTGTGATTTTTTTGATTTTTTTGATTTTTTTCTATTTTTTCAGATTCGTAACGTCACGCGATATAAAATTTGTAACCTGCAAATTATATTTCACGTAACGTACGATCAAAAAATCAATAAATATCAAAAAAAATCAAAAAAATCACTGATTTTTTTTATAAAAATCAAAAAAATCACCAAAATTGCCATCCCTGTTTTAAACAGATAATCGATTTTATCTGCATCACACAAATGAAATTTTGTGATGACTATGATTACTAGTCTCTCTCTCTCTCTCTCTCTCTCTCTCTCTCTTCTCTCTCCTCTCTCTTCTCTCCTCTCTCTCCTCTCTCTCCTTCTCTCTCTCTCTCTCTCTCTCTCTCTCTCTCTCTCTCTCTCTCTCTCTCTCTCTCTCTCTCTCTCTCTCTCTCTCTCTCTCTCTCTCTCTCCTCTTCTCTCTTCTCTCGTCTTTTTCTCTCTCTCTCCCTCTCTCTCTCTCACTTCTCTCTTCCTCTCTCTCTCCTCTCCTCTCTCTTCTCTCTTCTATATATATTATATTACTATATATATATATATATATAATCATATATATTATAATTATTATATTATATATATATATATATATATATATAATATATATATATATATATATAGATATATATATATACTATACAGGGTCCCAATAAAAAATAAGTCAGGGAAGGTCAGGGAAAGTCAGGGGAAAAAAAATTGGTCAGGGAAAGTTCAGGGAAACGCTTTTAAGATATGCTGAATGAGTCAGGGAAATTCCCTGAATTCCAAAAAAGTCAGGAAAATTTTAAATTTCAAAACATATGAAGAATAATCCATGACCAAGTTGCATATTTTGTGATTATATTTTTTTTTCCTGACTGTCTATATAATTGTGGAATAAGAGATGTCTTTTGATAAGTGAATGAAAGGTTGGGCGAGGAATGACATTCCATAATCTACTTCAATCCTGTTTCTTTCTATTTTAGTTCACTATTACCTACTAATTCTTTCTTTTCTGTTCTTAGAGGTTGTTCCAAATTCATCCTTTTGATTGAAGGTGATTGGTGTATGGATGTGTTTTAGACTGTATGACTTATGACTTAATCTGTTTATATCTTTTTCTTTTTAGGGATTTATACTTTTTAAGGTGTTTTTTTTTTTTTTTGAGGTTTGAAGAAGTGATTTTGGATTTTTTTGCTTTTGAAGGTATTTTTTTTTTTTTTTTTAAATTATTTCAATGCGGTAAACTAACTTAAACGACCAGTGGTTGGACGTCAAACTGAACCACCGTTTATCAGGTGGTTGGTAAAGGACCTGATAGTTCCAAGGCATCCTGTAAAGTATGTAAAAGAACTTTGATCTATATAACATGGGCGCCAAGCCGAAGTTTCACACTCAAGAGGGATACTCATTTGAATTTAATCAAAAACTCGGCAGGCCAACCATCATTGAAAAACTTTTCGTTACGTTTCTAATAATACAAATATTAGTGAAAGTGTGTGCACTGAAAATTATGCCATTCCATCAACTTCTAATCATACTCAACCGATTGTAAATAACCCTGAGTGTTCTATTAATAACTAACCAAAATCAGTTTATCAATCAGTTTCATCTTTTTGCATTAAAGATGATGTTACAGGATCTGAAATAGTATGGGCATTAAAGGTGGTGGATGATAAAATGTCTTTAAACTCGTGTGCAGATATAGGGGAAACATTTAAATTAATGTTTCCACAGGTAGTGCGGGTAGCTTCATATTTTAAAATGGGGCCGATGAAATGTAAATATGTGATTAACTATGACCTGCTCCCTATTTTTCTAGAAAGCAAAAACCCAATCCTCTACTTTGCAGTGAAGCTCATCTACCCTTGAATTAAATTCAAAATATTTTTGATGGTGATTGTCTTTTCTAAGAAACTTGATTAGTTTTTTTCTTCTATAGTAACCTGGGAATCAATGTTATGTAGATTGTGGCAAATTATTAAATTAGGACTGATATTGTTCGCATGGAAATGCGACAGTGGAAGGAGGGTTTTCTATAAATTAAGGCAATTTTAGTGGAGAATCTGAAAAAGAACATAGTCTGATTTCTCAAAGAACAGTGCACAATGCTATAGATCTCTCCTGAAAGTATTCATAAAGTTCCTATTACTCAATAAATGTTTGATCACAAATGTAAGATGCTGCCCATAGGAGATCATGAAGGAACTCTCAAAGAGCCAAAACAGAACCAAAAAAAAGAGAGAATAAAAAGGTTGAAAAAGAAAATTATTCATACAGATCTATAAACGTGAAGAGCAGAGAAAGATGTCAAAACTGAAAACTTTGACAGAAGAAGCCGCTATAAAATCAAAATTTCAGATCTTGAGAAGAAAAAGT
>JABUQX010000008.1:20000-24168 GCA_015478945.1 Trachelipus rathkii
CAGTTAACTTTTAAAATTCAGTCAGAGCTTGTGATGACGTGTTATGAAAACATAATTAATGTCCATTTGTTTTATCTTTGTATTTTTTTTTTAAAGTTTGAAAATAATAGTTCTACGTTTTTTTTTTTTTTTTTTTTTTTTTTTTAAATTTAAATGTAAAAAATTTTTTTTTAAACCGATTGCGGAACCTCTGACTTGAACTCTTGAACTTGCTGTTCTCAGTCCCTAGTTAGGGGTACGCGAACCCAAGTTCACTAACCGGTATGATATTAAAGCATTGTTTTGTGAAATCCTCTCCACTTGTATGTAAAATTAATTCCTTTTTCACATATATTAAATAATGGAGTTAAAATCAGTCAAAGGTGTGTAAATAAAGAGTTAAAAATTTATAAATTGACGAATACGTAATGTAAAATATTTTGTGTGTAAAGTTTATTCTTTTGTGAATTAAAGTTTTCTTTTTCAATGTTTTTTCTTTTGTGAATAAAAAGTTTTTTTTTCAAAGTTTTTCTTTTGCATAGAAAAGTTTTTCAATCTTTATTTTTCCATTTCAATGGCAATAGTAACGTTCTGCAATTGTGGAACTTTTATTTTATTTTATTTGTTTCAACATTTTTGTTATGATATTTTTAAAAGGTTTAAATTGTAATTTGTTATATTTTATTTTGCACCAACCATTTGTCACTATAATGTTGGCGGATGTCAGATTTTACAGATATATATATATATATATATATATTATATATATAATATAATATATAGATATATATATTATATATATATATATATATATATATATATATATATATATATATATATATATATATATATATATATATATATATATATATATATATATATATATATATATATATATATATATATAGTATGTGATATTTTATATATATATATATATATATATATATATATATATATATATATATGATCTGAGGTTATCACTCAGACCAATTAAATAAGTAATTAATAATTAGATGATGGATTGAAAAGTTTTTTTCTGCTTTTTAAGTTTATTAATTGTGCACGTGAAATAATAGTATGACAGATGATATAGTCAATTTGATAATAACAATAATGGTAATGGATATTTCATTTGGTAACACAGTAATTAAGGCCCATATTAATGATCGCGGCACAGCCGGTTAAATTGACAACGTATTAGGCATGGAGCATTCTTTAATTTTTTGCTGCCCAATTTGGTATACAAAATAGCTTTGTTTAACTTGGGCAATAATTAGTACTTGGTATAACACAAGGATTTCACAAATAATTATTATAATAAAGGATTCGATTAAATTGAATCTATGGGAGAGCTGCAGGGAGCAGCTTCCCGCCACTAGGTCTCGTATGGCACTCCCCCCGGTGTAGAGCGTTGATGACGCTCCTACCCTTACAATCTCAAATCTCTCTGCCCTCTAGCGGTGGGCAATATTGTTACACTTTTAAGATATTTAGGCGGCATTGTTGATATGGGAAATGGAATTTCTCAGATCAAATGCTACCCCCGGCAGTGGCTATCAAACAATTTGCAACAACAGAGAGAAGAAAGCTTATCTCTGTGATAATTGCAAAATGTTTGAAATTTCGACACAAATAACCCTTATAAACTTATTTATAATTATTACATACTAAGCAATAGAATAGGACAGAATAAGACAGAATCTACAATAGCCAAAAAGGGAGAAAGATACATTTCTATCCTAATGTACATAATTAATGACCAATTTAAAATTTTTCAATTTCCACGTCATTTCAATTAACAGACGCCGACATATAATATATTCCTCCAACCTTATTAACCATGTTGAGTCGTTTGCATTTTCATTCTCTTGATTTCTTTCCAACAATTTTTTTTCAATAAGAACGTACAAATTTTCTCTAGTGAAGATCTGACCCTTTGGCCGACGTTAGGAGGAAACTTTGCTAGTTTCAGATTGAAATTATCATTATTTAGAAACAAGGAATATTTTCTTCCTTCTATATGCATTATGTAATTCTCGCCATTAGCGGTTCATTTTCTTTCTCTCGTTAAAGGGCAGCTTTTTCGTTTCTTTCTCTCTTTTTTTTGATGTGAGCTTCTCACAGCTGCTTGTTTAGGATTTAAATGGACCGTACACAGGAATTCACAAGCGAGCAGTGGGTTTTTTTTTTTTTTTTTTTTTTTTTTTTTTTTTTTTTTTTTTTTTTGTACCATCCGCATTTGGTTCACTTGTGTGTAAGAGAAGGAGGCAGGCGTTGACTCCTCCCACAATTTTCATTTACGATTCGTTATTTGGTATGACCGATTTTTACGGTATTCTTTTAAAAATATTATAATTTTATTTAATAATTAGGATAGGCTACAAGAGTCTATGGAGAGATTGAAATTTGAAAAGAAGGTGGAAATTTTACCATGCACATTAATTAATTTGATATCATAATCTTGCACAATATAATAATGTTTACCAGGTATTACACGGTTCCCAATTGTAGGGCAATAAGCTTTGTCTCGTGTTGAGCTACTCGCTTTCACATTGTTTTTATTACCAATACTATGTTTATTAATTTGACATATAAATACAATCATAAATTTCTACGTTTGGCGAAGGAAAAGTTTTTGCCTTCCAATTCATTCCTTGGCTATCGGTAGAACTTTTGGCGGCAATCCTCTCGTGGAGGAGCAAAATTACGTTCATACTCGAAAGCTTCAGATAAACCAGAAGCATGCTTCCGTTTCGCTCTACGTTTATTTAATAATAAAACTTATAATTGGCATGAAATATATAGAGAACCCTATTTGTTTTTTTTAATAAGTAATTACCTGTGTTATAGCATTAATATTCTATAATAAATATTACACCTATTTTATTTTTATTTTTCATTCTTTTTCAATTTCATTGTATTGTGTTTCATATTATAAATCGTTTTATTATTAGAAATATTTATTATCTACGACACATTATTCACTTTTATTATTACTATTAATTTTTATTGTTATTATTATTATTATTAAATTTTATTTATTTTTTATTTTTTTTTTCTATTACTATTTTATTATTATTAATTCTTATTATTATAAATTTTTATTATTATTATTATTATTATTATTATTATTATTATTATTATTATTATTATTATTATTATTATTATTATTATTATTATTATTATTATTTTTATTTTTAATTTTTCACTTTTAATATTATTATTTTTATTATTATTTTTATTTTTAATTTTTCTTATTATTATTATTATTAATCTTATTCACATTCTTCCTAGTTACAAGTTTTTTTTGTTGTTGACGTTGTGGACTTTTGTACGTCGGGGAGTTGGTGATTTTTCCCTCCCCCAATTTCTCGTTGTTGGAGCCGTCTTCGCTCGTTTTGATTTAGTTTTAAAAGAGAAAGAAAGTTTCTTATAGGAATTCTTTTTAATGGGATTGTCGATGAGAGGCAAGAGATGGATTGGTAGTATGGTTGCCAAGTGTCTTATTTTTTCAGAATCACTTTTTATTTTATACAGTCTAAAAATGACTGTTACGGCTTCAAGCCAAATTTGGATATTGTCTTCCTCAAATTTTGGAAGTTGAAATGGGCAAACAAACTTGACTTGCATTTTTCGGTTTGGTATTTGAATCGTTTCCTTACTGGCGCGGGAAGATGGTTTGTGAGGCGTTTCCTTCCTTCTCGCGGTTGTTTTCCAACGAGGCCTATTCTTGTTCAAGTTCCTCGCCATAATTGTTTATTGAACAAAGGACGTTTGTCTTGAGAGTTGTTGTTGTTTTTTTTTTTTTTTTTTTTTTTTTTTTTTTTTTTTTTTTTTTTTTTTTTTTTTTTTTTTTTTTTTTTTTTTTTGTTTTTTTTTTATTACTTTGGGTAGCACTTGACCGTTACAGAATTTCAATTTCTTCTTTTTGTTTTTCTTTATTTTTATTTTGCGACTTTTGTATTTTCATAATTTATAATTTTATTTTGTTCTTCACGCAAAGAATTGTCTTTATAGATTAATATTCACTTTTTTTTTCTTAATAATTGAATGTTACATTTAACCGATTTTTTTCACTGTTTTTTAATAGAAAATTTTTAGGCCCGTTCAGAAGGTACTATATTTTATTGCAGATTGCAATCAATGTTGCAAGGTTTGCAAGGTGTTGCATGTCACTATAGGGGTCACC
>JABUQX010000009.1:0-12500 GCA_015478945.1 Trachelipus rathkii
ACTTTATGCTTACCCTTTTCTCAAATACCTCTTCTTTTTTAACACTCCATAAGCTTTATTATACCTTAAAAGAAAATACGATATGAGTATTCCTTCTTCCCGACGGAATACACTTCCCTATTATATAAGGTAATGATAAACATATATAATATTTATAATTTATTATATATTATATCTATTATATATATATATATTTATCTTATATATATCTATTAAAATTCTATAATCTCTTACATATAGTTAAATCTAGAAAATTAATTTGATTATATTTTTCATATTATTTTATATCAATTTATATTAATATATATTATTGTGGGGGCTATTGACTAGCTTATTTATAGGCGTTATGGCCTATTTAGGCATAAGGTAATATTACCTACCCGTTGTGATCTATTATAGTAGCTTTGTAATACATTACCCGCAGGATTGATACTACTGTATCTATAGGTTGTAGTTTTAACTTTTCTCCCACGTGAGGATAGTTGACTCGTCGCCTTGCATACATCTGTCTCATAATTTGTGCGGTCAGAGGAACTGCTGGTGTTCGAGAGTCTCGCCATCGGGAGCTCTAGGTCTTGGTCTTGAGTGTTTCGTATTCTTCCTTTTGGAGGGTAGGGATACTTTTAAGAAATCGGCCCTGTCGAAACAGTTGAGCCCGCAAAGGGCGATTGGATAAACCAACATAACCTGGCCATTTAAGGGTTCGAATATTTCTTTTTGTCTGAGAGAGCCTGCCGTTCTGGTCCTCCTGTGTTACCCGGTGCTCCTGAGAAGTGGCGGATAAGCCAAGTGTCAAGTTAACACTGGGAATAGTAGCACGTTATATGTATTTTTGATCCCTACCTCACGGTTATCTGGAATACTACTTTGCTATATTAGTAATAGTACTATACATCTTTTGTTCATACTTTAAGTATATAATCGTCCTATAATATGTCTTCCGATCTGCGCGCGGTTGGTTATGTGTAGTCTTTCGGTATTTAGTATGATTTGATGTGTGATAGATTCTGTTAAGTGTTAGGGCTGGGTATTAATTCGTTATATGACGTTGCATTACTTGTATTTATTTTATATCAGGTAGAGCCAGTATATATATATCCACGGCTGTTGCTACCTATCCATTTATCTAGGTTCTCTTTCCATGATGTTGTTAGCAGTTTATTTTAACTCTCTTATCGATATGTGACAGTAATAGCGGTAGTATATATTTGTCATCTTGAGTGTGAGAAATGTTAGTCTCCTTGTGGAGCCAAGGTTGAGGGTGATCGAGTGTCAATCAAGAAGCGTAAAGGCTGTCTCAATTTATACGAATCGATAGTTAGCCTTTTAGATTTGAAATCGAGTAGAACAGAATTGTATGAGGAACGATTTATTTTAATTTGAAAAAAATGTGGAGTTATTTGAATAGCCTGGGGTTCTTGAATATTTTATTACTCGAGTTGGTTTTATCCCTGTGTGCATCGTCGCACATATTCCGTACTCATAGGATCTGTTTATAGCCGAATTGGCCGATACGGACGAGAGTCTCCTGAGCTAGATTGCTGTGAGGATGATTTTTCTGCGTCTGCGCGTGATGTTAGAGATAGTGATTGAGGTTCTCCTGAGAGTGTGTAATGTGTGATAAAGAGTTATATAGTGTTGATATGTGATAGAACATATATTGATGAGGAGCGTAATGTCTCCATGTAGAGTAGTTTGTTGGTTATTGGTGAGCCATGTATGGACGGACAGAGTACCGTGGGCTGTGTGAGGTGTGCCAACTCATACTTCAGTGTTCATGTATCGAGTTTGAATAAAGGGAGACGGACTACCTTGTGGTGTAGGAGATCCGGTTGCAGACGGAAATGTTTATTAGTGGTCACGATGTTATACAGTAATGTCCTGCGATCGTGTATGTAGGGTTCATTGTTTGTAGAGCCTTTTTTATGAGGAGAGGGGACCCTAGAGTCGTTATGACTGTCAGCCTCATAGGAGGTGTCGTTTTACGTAATGGATAGTTGATTGTGGTGTTCATACGTGGTGGTTTTGAGTGTTTTGTGCGCGCCTGCACTGCTGTTTTCTACAGCATTGTTGGTGTAGAGAGTATGTGGTGCTGGCGGAATGACTGCAGGTGATATTCGGAGTCAAGGATGGTGTAGCTAGTTCCGGAAATGAGATTAGGATTCTTCATAGCAGAATGTGTTTAGGCTGTAAAAAGGGAACATAAACGTCGTGAGTGGTAATAAGTTTCATTCTCTACTTAGTCACAGTGTGTGTGGTGCTCGTACGTACGAGAGGCAAGTGTCATTATAATGGGAGGGATTATGAGAGAGGTCTAGATGAGTCAGAAGTATCAGGTCTTTGTGATGGTTGTTGTAGTGTAGAGTATGCGACATCGGGATGTTATTATCAAACCAGTCGTGAATTCCTGCGTAAGCTTTAGAGCGGATATTTTGCTTGTGACTAACTTGCCCCTACAGGGCAAAGAAATGAGTGGCTGTTGCTGTGGCTTTTTCTTTCGACATTTTTGTCATTTTCTTCTACTAGCTATTTTTTTATCCGGTACAGCACGTACCCTAACCCCCTTACCTTTGGAGCTAAAAGGGAAAACAAAAATGAAGATGAATTTGAATACGAATACTGGAAGAGAAAGATTGAAAGATTGTGTTTACCGTATGAGTCATTAATGAATGATTTTGAAATGTAAGAGGCGTGAAACTAAATATTATGATATCGAGGGGCGGACGTTGACTTGCTTCGTGGAGTGGTCAGCGCATCGGATTCCGAGTCGCTGTTGATCATTTTATTTGCGTATTTGTGAACCGCCGTGAGATAAGCCGAGTATGGAGAGATGGGCATTCGATTGGTGAGAGTTTTAAATGGAAGAGATAAATATATTTTTTGCACAGCTTTTTTCGAGTGTGCAGGAAGTTACCCTTGTGAGTATTTGTAGTGTTGTGTTGTTATAGGAATCGTAAGTGTGCATATACGCTTTATTTATCCGATGTTGGATGTGTTCTGGTGGTTTGGTCCGTTATCCTCTTTTCTATATTATGGTAAACGTAAAGCGTGTAACTTATCCCATTCAGTTCTGTTTAGGCGCAGGATGACTGCTTGTCAGATGAGAATATGATCCTAGTGGGGAATAATTCATCCTCGAGGTATACGAATATAAAGGTATGAACTTTATTATCAGCGTGCTAATAAATTGAATTTTTCTTTTATAAATTAATATTTCATAAGAATATTACTGGCGTTGCTTAATTTTCTGTAATTTTATTACTAATCTTATTAAAATACTATATTATAAATTAAATTAGTGTCAACTAAGTTCTTATATTTTATTTTTTTTTTATTTTTTACTTCTCTTTCTGTTCTAATTTTTTGTTTTTCTGTGATCATAGTGTTTTTTTTTCATTTTCTTTCTTTTATGAGACCGGGGAAATTCTATATTTTTTTATCTTGTTTTAAATTTTTTTTTATGATTTTTTTCCTATTTCTCTTTTTTTTTTTTATCTCATCCTCTTCTCTATATTTTTTTACCTTCTGTTGTTTTCTCTTTTATTTTTTCTATCTTCTTATTTTTCTACCTTTTTGTTTCTCTATTTATTTACTCTTTCTATCTATTCTCTTTGTTTTGGCCCCACGTTGCTCTGTTTTGTTTTTTTTTGTGCCGTTTTTATATTTTGCTCCCCTTATACGACCCACTTCTGTGATCTTCTATGTACTGTCATTTGCATTTACCCGGTCCAGAATCACCCCCCCACTGGTTTTTATTGGGTTCTTTATGGTTCTCATTTCTCTTTTTCTTTTTTTCTTTGAGGTTTTTATGCTACTTTATTTTCCTTTTTTTTTCATTGTTTCAGCTTTTATTTTATTTTATTTCTCTCTTTATTTATTTTTTCTTCCTCACTTCTCTATCTCTTTGGACGCCTATGACTTTTTTTTTTTTTTTTTTTTTTTTTTTCTTTTTCTTTTTCTCTTTTTTTCTTTTTCCTTTTCCTTTTTTTGTTTATTCTCTCTGCTTTTATTTTCTTTGTTTACTTTTCATACTCACCTTTTAACCCTTTCTTCGTCTTTTTCCCGTTTTTCTGCGGTGTACGCCCTGTGTTACTTTTTTTTTGGTTATCTCTTTTCTTTTTATTATTTCTTCTCTTTTTTATCTTCTTTTCTTCTTTTTCTCTTTTTTTTCTTTTTCCTCTTCTTCTTTTTAGCAAATCCTAAAACCTTCTGTATTTTTCTTTTTTTTCTTCTGTCTGTTCTTCATATTTTATTATATTTTTTTTCGTTTCGTGTTTTTATTTTTTTTTAACGGCTGCAGGTTCGTCTTCTTGGCTGTTCCATCTGTTTTATATTAAGTTCACGTGCTAAGAGGTTGGTGTTGGTGTGTTTTGGCACGTGGTGGATTTTTTTTTGTTTGCTATATTAATTGTGGTGTTGGTTTTCTACATGCATGGTGTCGTGTTTGAGTGGTATGTTGCACACCGTTTAACTTTTTTGTTCGCAGTTTTTCAGTTTGTTTTTTTTTTTTTTTTTTTTTTTGACGTTATCTTGCTTTGGGTTTCCGCTTTGGGTTGTTGTCTCTTTGTTGGAGCGACCTTTTTTGTTTTTAATTAGGGTACTTACTTTTGGTGCACGTTGTCTTGATACTGTTTGCGTCGCCTTGGGGTTGTTTTTTTGGATGTTTGTCGCACGTGATTTTTTTGAGTGTTGTCATTGCTTTTGTGGCGTGTAGTTTGTGTGTGTGTAGGCCTTGTAGTTCTGTCTTCCTTACTCTGTAGCTTACGTTTTCTTTCTTACTCGTTGGTGTTTTTTTCACGGCATGTGTGTGTGTGGGATGTTTCTGTACATAATTGATGTCTCCGCACGGTGGTGGCGTGCCGGTTTTGCATTGTCTGTTGTGCACTGTTTTGGGGGCCCGCGAACTGTGGCCGTTGTGGGTGGTTTCTGCTTTGATTATTTACTATTCTTCTACTATTATACATCTACTTTCTGTATTTTCTTCTTTTTTCTTTTTTTTTCTCTCTGTTCTATAGGTTTATCCTCTGTTTTTTATTTCTTATTTTTTTTATTCCTTCTTATTACACTCTTCTGTAACTTATTTTTCCTTCTCACTCTGCTTTGTTTTTTTCTTTTACTCTTTATTAAATTCTTGTTTCCCAGCCTTCCTTCCTTTTGCACTTATCTATTATATCTAATTGTCACATACTCTTGACTACTTGATTGCCTTTATTATCATTGAAGCCTATGTGTTTACCATAATTTTATTTTCGTTATTTCTTTTTGCCATCATTACTTCTCTATATATTCCAAGTCATCTATTTGGTTTGCACTTCTTCGCTCATACTTTTGCTACTTATTTTTTTGTCTTTTTTCCTTCGATTTCGATTTGTATGTTCATTTCTATTTGTCATTTTCTTTCCCTCTCTTTGTTTGTTCTTGTTTTTTGTCATTATCCTTTTGCCCATCTTTACTTTCTCTATTTGATTTTTTTTATTTCTTTTTCTTCTTACACTATTTGCCCATTGTTTAATTCACTTTGCATTATATTTTGTATATTCTTCTATTTTAGCGAGTACAAGTGTTTCCACACCCATCTGGCCCCTTGTCCCACTGGTTTTCCCTGTTCCATTTTTCTTGCTTCCCTAGTGCGTTTTACTTTCTGTTGTTTACTTCTCTATTATTTTCTTTTTTATTTTATCTTTTTTTTTATCTTTCGTTATTCTTATTCTTTTTTCTTATTTTCTTTATATCTCTTCTCTTCTCTCTTTCATCCTTGTGTTGTGGATGTGTGTGTGCGGTTTGTAGCCTTGTTCTCACCCACCTTCTTTTCTTTTATCTCTCGTATTTTTTTTTATTCTTTCTTCTCTTTTCTCTTTTTCGATGCTCTTTTCTACTCTTAAAAAGGTCTCTCTCTTAATTTCTTTTCTTCTTTCTTCTCTATTTATTTTTTTTCTTACTATTCTTCTCTTTATTTTCTTCTCTTCTGTTACGATGGTGGCGCTGGACACGTCTCTGACGTTTCCTCGTTTTAGGGTCTGTGTTAGGATGGACCAGGGCCCAGACTGCATGCCGAGTGTCGTCGGCGTTGTGTGGCTGGAAACGGTGCCTGGTGCCACTTCTCTCGTTGGTGCATGTCCGGTAATTGGCGTCGCGCCCTCGGGTTTGCCCTGAGGGTCTGTTGTTCCCAGTGTTTACTTGTCTAGTAGTGCCTCTGGTCTGGCCTACGACTCTAGCATTCCCGTTTGACTGTTGTTTCACTGGACCATCTTGGGGCGTGCCCATCGGTGTGCAGCAGACCTGGCTACGGCGGACTGCACGTCTTGGGCGCTGCGTGGGTGCAGCCCGGGGCCACGCGCGACTCTTGGCCACGTCTGTTGACCTGGTTTTGGGTCACTGTGGAGGCTAACATGATGTTGTTGGTTTCCAGGGCTGTATGTGGGTGCGTGTGTTGGGCTGCCGCGGCTGGGGCCCGCCAGCACCCCGTGCTTTGTACGTTCGTCAACGGTATGTTTGCAGAGGCCCTGTGAGTTTGGTCCGGCGCGCCTAACCGCTGCTGCTAGGGGCGACCTGAGCGGTGTTGTCTAGCGGGTCAGGTTGTTGGCCTGGCCAAGGGATGCTTCCCTTGACGCTTTTCCTCTGTGCGGCTGCGTCGGGTCATGCACTTACGTGTGGCTTTTCTGCTTGCGCGCGCTTTCCTCCTTCTGGTCAGCGGGGGCGCTCGCTGGCCTTTTTTCGCTTTTGTCCCTTTTGCTTTTACGTTTTCTTTTTCCGAATTGCCTGCCCCCTCACCTTCCCCCGTTCTTGGGGCACCGCAGTGATCGCTAGACGGCTTCTTATTCTCTACTCTTCTCATTATCTTCTTCTTTTCTCTTCTTTCTTTTCTTCTCTTTCTTTTCTCTCTCTTCTTTTCTCTTTATTCTCTTTATTTTCTTATCATTACTTTCTTATAATTTTCTATCTCTCTTCTTTTTCTTAATCCTTCTATTATGATTCCTGAATGATTTCTTTATATGTTTTTCTTACTCTTATCTCTATCTTCTTTCTCTAATCTATTCTATCTTCTTCTCTATATATATCTCTCTATCTCTTCTATGTATACTTTTTTGTGCACATAATCTTCTTAGTTCTTCTTTAGAGTATCAGTTCTCTTCTTAGGAATATCTCGTCGTACTTTATCTCTTTTTATCTATCTCTATATCTTTACTCTCTTTACTTCTCTTTATTTCTTTATTATATATCTATTTTAATCATCTCTATTTCGTCTCATTTTTTATTATCTCGATATTTCTTCTCTCTCTATCTATCTATCTTATATTTTCTATTTATTTACTTTCTTTTTTTCTTTTAATTTTCTCTTCTTGCTAATTCTTATTATATCTTACTTCTTTCTTCTATTTCTTTTATATATCTTATTCTCTTTTATTCTTGTACTAATCTCTATCTAACTCCCTTGTAGAATTTCATCTCTATATCTCTACTACTATCTCTCATATTTATCTCATTTTATTCTATTATCTATATTATATAGTCTTTCATCTTTCTACTCTTCTCTCATCTGTTCTCTTTATTCACATCTCATATATTCTCTCTCTATCTATATCTTCTTACACTTATATCTCTACTATCATTATATATATCTATATTTTATTATCTTCTTCTTTATTTCTTTATATCTATCTCTCTTTCCTCATTTTACTATTGGCACCCTTCTGTTCCTCTTTCTTTTCGCCCCTTTATTTACCCCTCATTTCTTACACGCCCTACTGGGGGCTCTTGTAGGTTATTTTTCGCTAACTCGTCTTCTCGTGTCCTTAACGCTCTCTGGATGACCCCGACTTCTAATCTCCCTTCTCAACTTGGCCCAGTTTGGACGCTAACATTTTTCCTTTCCTGTCATCCAAAGCGAACACCTCTTACCTCTCCAACACGTTACCCTATTCTTCCCTGAAGAAGGAGACTCAAACTACTAAACTTATCCTTTTTTTGTAATTCAACATCAACAAACAAAATTCTCAGCTATTTATTATATCGGAACCATTTATTTCATTTAGGCTTAAATTTTTTAGCCTATGTTCGCTTTTTCCGCTATAAATGAGCAATAAGTAATTTTAATTTTAGCAGAGCTTTTCCACTTTTTCCAACTATCATGAATACATAATTGAATGTTTCTTTCTATCCAATATTTCAACTCTAATTTCTTTCCTTTTTCGTTTGAATTTTAATTTTTATACGTTATTAAAAGGTTTTTTAATCATATAGCCACTCATGAACATACTGTAGATCTAAACACTTAAGTTTTAAATTCCCTTTTTACTGACACAATTAAATAAATGAACTTATTAAATTCTATCATAACTGCTAAACCAATTGAATTTTTTTGTTTTTACCCCTAATTCTTCTATTTCTGCTAAGTCACAAAGATTCTTACGATCCTTTTCTGTTTGTCTGCATATACAAATATTTTGTGGTGCTTGTACTAGACCTATGTGGGTAGCTGCGCAGTTTCGTTAGAGCAGATAAGCTGTAGAGGCTGTTCGCAGAAACGGAACTTTTTTTTCCACCATTCCACCCTATTAGTTTCGAAATCACGTTCGCGAAATCCCAAGAAATCTACCAATTCATTGATTTCAACCCAACCTTAAGTTGTAAAAATTTTAGATATCTACATACGGCCACCCTGACCGTCATATTAGTCATTTAGTGAGCCCCGTCACTCAATTTCCATGTGTTCAATAAGTTTTAAGTGTGATAGTATAGATTTTAATAGACTCCTATTGTTACTGCAGAAACCTACTATTAATCATTCTAATGTTACTGAAGTTCTGATTTATGGAAATAGTAAGTTTCCCCGGAAACGTTCGGAAATATTAGTAATTAGGAAAATGTTTCGGTGTGTGCTTTTAACTAGCATTACATAAATATTTAATAAATCGTCCGCTACAGTTAAATGTATTATAATTAAAATTTTGACATGAAGACTTTATTTTTCAGATGTTTAGAGCTTTGGGTTCTGCTTTATTTTATTTTAATTATTAATATATATATATTATAATATATTATATATATTATATATATATATATATATATAATATTATTATATATATATATATATATTTATTATATATATATTATATATATTTATAATATACTTATATTTATATATTATTATTTATATATATATATATATATCTATATATATATATATAAACTACACCGTGTAGATTAATTAAAGTGAACATGGTTTTTGACTTCCGAACTACTTGTATAAATAAGATCATTTCTATTACATTTGATTCACAATATTCTTAAATAAATTTGATATGTTTACTTACAAACTTATATATTAATTGATTTCTTTCAAATTGTAATTGACATTTGATTGAGAACTCGCATTTACATTTACACTTAAATAGCGTTTTATTTGAACATTTATAATACATAAAAATTAAATGAATATATATATACATCAATTATTGTTTGGTCTAAAAATGATTGTGGGTTCCTGGTTTCAGCATTTATTTTTTAATAAATTACAAACTTTATTACATTAATTTGTAATAAAAATGTAATTCAAGTTTTGCACTGAAAACAATAAATATTTAATATATTATTATAATGGGAAAGAAAATAATAAAGAGGTTTTTACTATAAAATAAAAACACCTTTTAACTATTTATATGATATTATAGGAGAGATTTTACTTTATGATTTTTAATAAAAATTTTTTCAAAAGTCTTTTGAATCATTTATTCTGTTGATATTCTTGTCTTTTATGGGAATCACTAATAACAGTTATTAATGTGATTTGGAGCCCAATCACCATCTGCAAAATGAGACTTTTATTAGGCTCTTTCTATTCTTTTATTTTATATTAATTATTATTAATTATTATTATTATTATTATTATTATTATTATTATTATTATTATTATTATTATTATTATTATTATTATTATTATTATTATTATTATTATTATTATATTATTATTATTATTATTATTATTTTATTATTTAGAAATTCTATATCAGCTTTTTGTTTAATATATAAGTTTTAATTTTAACTTCTAATTCCCTAAATAGTTTTCTGATTTTCCATTTATTTTCTTATACTAGTTCCTAAGAAAATAATTGCAAGAAAGTAAGAGGCTTTTATTTTATTGTTATTGTTTCTGACCGGTTTTGTCCGTAAACCATCGGACATCTTCAGAGTTTGATTCTAACAAATGAATGCTTCTTTTATTAATAAACTTCAATTTGTTTGATCGAACTCTGAAGATGTCCCGATGTTTGGACAAACGGTCAGAAACTAATAATATATAATATGCTCTTCTTTCTTTGCAATTTTTTCTTAGACTTATTCAAGAAATTAACAATGAAATCAGCAGAAATATATTAGGAATTGGGAGTTAGTACTTTTATTATTTTCATTATTATTTTTATTATTATTATTATTATTATTAATGATTATTTTTTTTATTATTATATTCTTATTATTATCTATTATTATTTATTATTATTATTTTATTGTTATTGTTATTTGTTTTGTTTTTGTTAATGTTTTGTTATTGTTAGATTGTTATTGTTTTGTTATTGTTAATTATTCTTATATATTATTATTATTATTATTATTATTATTATTATTATTTTATTATTATTTTATTTTATTAATTATTATTTATTATTCTTATTATTATTTATTATTATATGTCTTAATTATAATTAAATTTAGTAACTATGTTCTACTGATTTATTATTATATATTATTATTCTTATTTATTACTTATTATTTTATTTTTATTATTTTTTATTAATTATTATTATTTATTATTATTTATTATTTTTATTATTATTATTATTATATTTTTTATTATTATTATTATTATTATTTTATTATTATATTATTATTATATTATTATTATTATTATTATTATTATTTTATTATTATTATTATTATTATTATTATTATTATTATTATTATTATTATTATTATTATTATTATTATTATTATTATTTTATATTATTATTATTATTATTATTATTTATCATTATTGAAACTTGTTTTGAATAATTTATTTGAATTTGATAGTTATCTTTTACGTCGATGTTAGCCTAGGTATCCAGGGTGCAGGCCTCTTCTTGTGTCTTAGCCTGTAGATGGGAGCCTAGGTATCCAGGGTGCAGGCCTCTTCTTGTGTCTTAGCCTGTAGATGGGAGCCTAGGTATCCAGGGTGCAGGCCTCTTCTTGTGTCTTAGCCTGTAGATGGGAGCCTAGGTATCCAGGGTGCAGGCCTCTTCTTGTGTCTTAGCCTGTAGATGGGAGCCTAGGTATCCAGGGTGCAGGCCTCTTCTTGTGTCTTAGCCTGTAGATGGGAGCCTAGGTATCCAGGGTGCAGGCCTCTTCTTGTGTCTTAGCCTGTAGATGGGAGCCTAGGTATCCAGGGTGCAGGCCTCTTCTTGTGTCTTAGCCTGTAGATGGGAGCCTAGGTATCCAGGGTGCAGGCCTCTTCTTGTGTCTTAGCCTGTAGATGGGAGCCTAGGTATCCAGGGTGCAGGCCTCTTCTTGTGTCTTAGCCTGTAGATGGGAGCCTAGGTATCCAGGGTGCAGGCCTCTTCTTGTGTCTTAGCCTGTAGATGGGAGCCTAGGTATCCAGGGTGCAGGCCTCTTCTTGTGTCTTAGCCTGTAGATGGGAGCCTAGGTATCCAGGGTGCAGGCCTCTTCTTGTGTCTTAGCCTGTAGATGGGAGCCTAGGTATCCAGGGTGCAGGCCTCTTCTTGTGTCTTAGCCTGTAGATGGGAGCCTAGGTATCCAGGGTGCAGGCCTCTTCTTGTGTCTTAGCCTGTAGATGGGAGCCTAGGTATCCAGGGTGCAGGCCTCTTCTTGTGTCTTAGCCTGTAGATGGGAGCCTAGGTATCCAGGGTGCAGGCCTCTTCTTGTGTCTTAGCCTGTAGATGGGAGCCTAGGTATCCAGGGTGCAGGCCTCTTCTTGTGTCTTAGCCTGTAGATGGGAACCTAGGTATCCAGGGTGCAGGCCTCTTCTTGTGTCTTAGCCTGTAGATGGGAGCCTAGGTATCCAGGGTGCAGGCCTCTTCTTGTGTCTTAGCCTGTAGATGGGAGTCTAGGTATCCAGGGTGCAGGCCTCTTCTTGAGTCTTAGCCTGTAGATGGGAGTCTAGGTATCCAGGGTGCAGGCCTCTTCTTGTGTATTAGCCTGTAGATGGGAGCCTAGGTATCCAGGGTGCAGGCCTCTTCTTGTGTCTTAGCCTGTAGATGGGAGCCTAGGTATCCAGGGTGCAGGCCTCTTCTTGTGTCTTAGCCTGTAGATGGGAGCCTAGGTATCCAGGGTGCAGGCCTCTTCTTGTGTCTTAGCCTGTAGATGGGAGCCTAGGTATCCAGGGTGCAGGCCTCTTCTTGTGTCTAGCCTATAGATGGTAGCCTAGGTGCATAGGCAAATTTTTCTTCAAGATATGGTTTTTCATAATATATAATAATATAATAATATAATAATAATAATAATAATAT
>JABUQX010000009.1:17500-25000 GCA_015478945.1 Trachelipus rathkii
TATGGTAGGTGATGCCAGCCTGGATGGGTTATCAAGATTCCATGCAAATAAATTTGTTTTTATTTTTCAGATTCATTATATCGGGAGAATATATTTTTAAACTATGTTTTTGTTAGGTTCGATTAAGTTTTATTTTTAGAATTAGAGAACTAAATATGATATAAAACATTAACAATATAATTCCTTAATGTCTTGCAAGAATCTGGAATTTTTGTTTTTAGTCATTTTTATATATTTTTTTAAAATTTTTTTTTTTGTATATTTTAAGTGATTTAACTTCGATAGAAATAAAATTATAATATAAAATTGTGCAGGGCTAACCTGATCAATTCCTGATATTTCAAGTATTAGTATGCTATTGGTTAACAAAGATCTGTTTCAAAATGTTTTTTTTATTTTCTGATGTAACTTTTCAATATTACAAGATAATCGCGTAGCAAGCCGTAAATCTTTAGTGTTGTTGTTTATTGATGTTCAGACTTTAGACTATTGTTTAAGATTTTGATTTACATGGATTGAATAAATCATTTGAAACTTAATACAATATTGAACTCTATAAAATAGAAATACTTTGTTAGCAATTTAATTTGCTTGACCCGGTCAGAATCTGAAAAATCCTTCCTGTTTTCCATTTTGATTTAAATAGAATGAATAAAATTCAAGAAATGTTTAAAATCCAATACAAATCGAACTTAAGAAAATTTTGTTTCAAATTATTTCGTTGACGTAGATGTAATAATTTTCGAAAATACAGAAAATCAAAATTCAATAATACATACATATGCGTCAATTACAGGTAACGATCTATTTCATCTGTGGAAGGTTGTTTGATTTCGTGCATGGAATTATTGTGAAATTTTAAAAAAAAAAAAACCTTGTGTTATTAAATTTTTTGTTTGCTAAAACATTCATAAAATAGGGCCTAGAAGATTTTACTCTTCATCAGCGGGATTCGAACACTGGAACTCCCGCGTTGTGGGTTAAACAGTACTGGGCGCTTTAAAATGACTAGCATCAGTCCCAAAAAAGAGATTTAACGGTAGTTTTTTAAAGACCCGTTTTTTCCACCTATTGCTGAGTACTCAAGGCGTGGCCCCCCCCATTTTAATTTTAATGAATGAGTCAGAGATTTTAACTCTTCATCAGCGGGATTCGAACACTGGACACTTCCGCGTTGCGAGTTTATCTTGTAACGGGCGCTTTATCCATAGCGATCACGTCCCCCTAAAAGAAACTTTCAACGTATTTTTTTTTAACACCCGGTTTTCTCATCCATAATTGCTGCGTACCAAAGGCTATCGAGACCTCCATTCATAAAAAATTTAAATCATAATATATATAGTTTTATTCTAATTTTTTAATTTATAGTTAAATCAATTAAGTATAAAAAAAAATCAAAAAAATCATGATTTTTTTCATTTGATTTTTTTCGTGCCATCCCTGCTTGGTTGTGAATGCACCCTAATATCAAATGGGAATTTGCCATGACGTTAAAGAAGCATTGTTATGATTTTTTGACGATCTAAGTAAGAGTCAACGCCCAAAAAACCTTCTTGCGAAAACTTGCAAGACAGATCAAAAAACATTTCCATGGAGCCAGGACTATTATATTCTGGATCTGTCACAGTGGAAAAATTATAAACAAATAGAATTATGTTAGAAATTTTTTTAGTAGCCAATTAAATGAACAAAATTTAAAAACTAATACAGATTTATTATTATTATTATTATTATTATTATTATTATTATTATTATTATTATTATTATTATTATTATTATTATTATTATTATTATTATTATTATTATTATTATTATTATTATAAAAACCATATCTTGAAGAAAAATTTGCCTATGCACCTAGGCTACCATCTATAGGCTAGACACAAGAAGAGGCCTGCACCCTGGATACCTAGACTCCCATCTACAGGCTAAGACTCAAGAAGAGGCCTGCACCCTGGATACCTAGACTCCCATCTACAGGCTAAGACACAAGAAGAGGCCTGCACCCTGGATACCTAGGCTACCATCTACAGGCTAAGACACAAGAAGAGGCCTGCACCCTGGATACCTAGGCTCCCATCTACAGGCTAAGACACAAGAAGAGGCCTGCACCCTGGATACCTAGGCTCCCATCTACAGGCTAAGACACAAGAAGAGGCCTGCACCCTGGATACCTAGGCTCCCATCTACAGGCTAAGACACAAGAAGAGGCCTGCACCCTGGATACCTAGGCTCCCATCTACAGGCTAAGACACAAGAAGAGGCCTGCACCCTGGATACCTAGGCTCCCATCTACAGGCTAAGACACAAGAAGAGGCCTGCACCCTGGATACCTAGGCTCCCATCTACAGGCTAAGACACAAGAAGAGGCCTGCACCCTGGATACCTAGGCTACCATCTACAGGCTAAGACACAAGAAGAGGCCTGCACCCTGGATACCTAGGCTCCCATCTACAGGCTAAGACACAAGAAGAGGCCTGCACCCTGGATACCTAGACTCCCATCTACAGGCTAAGACACAAGAAGAGGCCTGCACCCTGGATACCTAGGCTACCATCTACAGGCTAAGACACAAGAAGAGGCCTGCACCCTGGATACCTAGGCTCCCATCTACAGGCTAAGACACAAGAAGAGGCCTGCACCCTGGATACCTAGGCTCCCATCTACAGGCTAAGACACAAGAAGAGGCCTGCACCCTGGATACCTAGGCTCCCATCTACAGGCTAAGACACAAGAAGAGGCCTGCACCCTGGATACCTAGGCTCCCATCTACAGGCTAAGACACAAGAAGAGGCCTGCACCCTGGATACCTAGGCTCCCATCTACAGGCTAATACACAAGAAGAGGCCTGCACCCTGGATACCTAGGCTACCATCTACAAGCTAAGACAAAAGAAGAGCCCCGCACCTTGAATGAGGAACCCGGCTGCAGGCCCTGCACCTGGATACTAGACTCTCTACAGGTAAACTCAAGAAGAGGCTGCACTAGATACCTAGGCTATCATCTACAAGCTAAGACAAAAGAAGAGCCCCGCACCTTGAATGAGGAAAACCCGGCTGAAGGGGAACTTCATATTTATGGTTTGAATAAAAAAGAGGAACATACCTAAATAATTTGAATTTGATATTAGAATAACTAATTACCTAACAGTTAACTATCCAATTCAAATTGAAGGATATTAAAATCAAGTTTCATATAATAATAATAATAATAATAATAAAAATAATAATAATAATAATAATAATTATAATAATAATAATAATAATAATAATAATAATAATAATAATAATAATAATAATAATAATAATAATAATAATAATAATAATAATAATAATAATAATAATAATATAAGATAGAAATTATATATATAATAATTTATATAATAATATAATAATAATAATAATAATAATATAATTAATAATAAATAATAATAATAATAATAATAATAATAATATAATATCAGTAGTAACTATAGGTTTACTTTAAACATTTCAGATACTAAAAATCAAGTTCATATAATAATAATAATAAAAAATAATAATAATATAATAATAATAATAATATATTATAATATATAATAATAATAATAATAATAATAATATATAATAATAATAACATAACTAACAATAATACAATAACAATAATACATAAAATACAATAAATAATATATATAATACATTAATAATAATATAATAATAATATATTAAATAATAATATAATAATCATATAATAATATATAATTAAATATAATATAATAATAATAAAAGTTTTACTTTTACTTCCAATTCCAAATATTTTCTTCTGATTTTCATTTCATTTTCTTAATACTAGAATAATTTGCAAAGAAAGTAAGAGGAATATTTATATTTTTAGTTTTGACCCGGTTTGTCGTAAACATCGGACTCTTCAGAGTTTTCGATCTAATTGATGTGTTATTTAATACAAGAGTCTTCCATTGTTAGAATTCGAACTCTGGAGATGTCGGTACAACGGAGAACCGGTCAGAAACTATAACTAATAATATATATGCTCTTACTTTTTTTTGCCCAATTTTTTCTAGACTAGTATTAAGAAAATTAATGAAATAGAAAATATTTGGGAATTGGAAGCTTAAAGTAACTTTTTTAAAATTTGAATATAGAATTTCCTAAATAATAATATAATAATAATATATTATAATCTAATAATATATATATAATAATAATAATATATAATATAATAATAATAATATAATAATATAATAATCATAATAATAATATAATCATAATAATCTAATCAATAATATAATAATGAAAGAGCTATAAAAGAATAAGTTGTATAAAAAGGTCATGCTTCAATCGATTAATTAATGGTTATGGTAGTGATTTTGGCCCATAGAAGAGGAAAGAATATCAACAGAATAAGAGGATTTCAAAGACTTTTTTGAAAAATTATTTTTATTAATAATCATATAAAGTGTTAAAAGGTGTTTTTATTTTATAGTAAAAACCTCTTTATTATTTTCTTTCCCATTATAATAATATATTAAATATTTATTGTTTTCAGTGACAAACTTGAATTACAATTTAATTACATGAAATTTGAGGAGACTTTTAATAAAATAAAAGGGAAAGATTAAATACAGTTGTAGACAAACATATTGAATGTTATATATTTCATTTATTTTTATGTATTTTAAATGTTCAAATAAAACGCTATTTAAGTGTAAATGTAAATGCGAGTTCTCAATCAAATGTCAATTACAATTTGAAAGAAATCAATTAATATATAAGTTTGTAAGTAAACATATCAAATTTATTTAAGAATATTGTGAATCAAATGTAATAGAAATGATCTGATTTATACAGTAGTTCGAAGTCAAAAACTGGTTCAGGTTTATTATCTACAAGTGTAGTTCTTTATATATATAATTATATATATATATATATATCTATATATATATTATATATTTATATATATTATATATATATATATTTATATTTATATAATTTATATTATATTATATATTATATATGTTTATATATATTAATCTAACGTTAGTTTTATTATATATATATTATATATATATATTATAATAATAATAAAAAGCAGACCCAAAGCTCTAAACATCTTGAAAATAAAGTCTTCATGCAAAATGTTTAATTATATACATTTAACTGTAGTCGGAGAGGATTTATTAAATTATTATTATGGTGATCTTAGTTCAAAGAACACGAACTTTGGTCCTAATTACTAATATTTTCGACGTTTCGGGAAACTGACTATTTCCATCATCAGGATACTTTCAGTATTACATTAGAATGATTAATAGTAGGTTGCTTGGTGGCAGGTAACCAATAGGAGTCTTTAAAAGGTGCTATACTATCACATAAATCTTGATTGTTGAACACATGGTAAATTGTAGGTGGAGCGGGGCGTTGTCACTAATGATAATGAGTGACGGGTTCAGGGTGGCTATGTAGATGGATTCTAAAATTTTTTAAATCTTGTAGTTGGTTGGTTTGAGATAAAATGGTGAGGTTGGTTAGATTTCTTGGGTGATTTTTTCGCGAGACTGTGATTTCTAATACTAATAGGGGGTGGAGATGTGAAAAAAGTTCCGGTTCTGGCCGAACAGCCTCTACGCTTATCTGCTCTAACGGAGAACTGGCGCAGAGTGCTACCGACATAGGTGCTAGTACAAGCACCACAAGAGTATTTGTAGATGGCAGACAAACATAAAGGAGTCGGTAGAGGATCTTTGTGACTTAGCAGAGAATAGAAGAATTAGGGGTAAAGACAAAATAAATTTCAAATGGTGGTAGCAGTTATGTAGTATTTTAATAAGTTCATTTTTTATTTTGGTATAGTGGTGGTCATAGAAAGGAAGTTAAATGTAGAAGGGTTGTTTAGATGCTGACAGTATGGGTTCATGAGTGGCGTATGATTTGTTTAAAAAACCTTTTAATAACGTATAAAATTATAAATCAACGAAAAAGGAAAGAAATTAGAGTTGAAATATTTGATTAGAAAGAAACATTAATTATGTAGTTCATGATAGTTGGAGGTAAAGTAAAAAGCTCTGTAAATTAAAATTTTTATGTTGTCTCATTTATAGCGGAAAAGGACATGGCTGAAAAAATTTAGAGCTAAATTAATAAAAGTTGGTTTCCGGTATATAATTAGATTATAGTCTGAGGAATTTTTTGTGATTTGAATGACTAAAAAGGATAATGTATTGTTGGATTCTTCCTCTTTGGTGAATTTAATATTGGGTAACTGTTTGTTGAGGAAGTTTAAGAAGGGTGAGACTTTGTGCTTATCAATAAAAAGTAAAAATGTTTTGCCCATATATCCTTTCCAAAAACTGGAGACCTTAGTGACTAAAAAGAATTTTCTATACCTTAGATCTAAATTAAACCTTTTTGATAATTATAATTTGTACGTAACTTTATGCTGTTGAACCCAAGAGTTGGCAAGACAATGGAGGAAGAATCAAACTCGAAATTTCAAAATATGTTCTTAAACAAATCTCAAACACACATCAAATCGGTCTTAAATCCTATAAAAATATAGAACAATAAAATAACAATTATAACAATAATAAAAATATAAATAAAAATAAATGGCTAAGTAATTTTATACTTAAAATTTTTTTGACATAGATCCGTTTTAGAAGATTGACTTTTGGGTATTTAAGAATATACCAAAAAAATATTTTACTAATTTTAACACACAAGATTATATAAAAAATTCACTGTTTCACCATTTTAAACTATTTTAATACACAATATTAATTTTACTCAATAATTACTCACCCTGGCTTTAATAACAATAGATAAGTACACAAACACAGGAAAGAGCACGGCTGTGTGAGCAAACTTAATAAATCCCAATAAATCCCAAATAAAAGCAAATAAATCCCAATTTGTGGAATTTCACCAATCTTGCACTGAGACGAGAGCAAAAATTGACAAAGCGTCACAGAAGATGGTGACGGAGCCAGATCTAAAACAACATAGCGACACAGCGGTGAGAGGCGGACTGTACTCAGTTTTCGCGTAACCCGTTATAAATACAGCGACCGTTGACGGGAACGGATTTCTAAAGATTTATGTAAAAACTTTTTTAAGTAACAAAAATTATTTCTACGAGAAAACAACACAAAAGTTAAGGAAAAGGCTGGACAAAGCATGCAACATTACCACCCCCCGGGCTGAAACAGTGGTTACGGGGTAAAACAAACATCAGAACGAATAGGACGACCTGAACGGGAAGTAGGATAAGGAGGAGAAGAACTAGGAGGAGGAAGGGTAGGTGGAGGAGCTGATGAAGGAGCGGGAGGAACAGTAGGTTGCAGAGGAGAAGAGGAAGAAGAAGGAACCAGAGGAGTAGTGGGAGGATCTCGAAAAGGAAGAGGAGCAGGAAGGATTGCCAGAGGTGGCTAGACAATATCAACTGCATTCCCGGGATCAGGGTCCAAAAAGGTGGGGCATGATCCTATCAATTGATACATTTTCC